>JAWPHD010014826.1:0-58875 GCA_037043455.1 Cyrtodaria siliqua
TTTTCATGGGTGGATGTTCGGATGAATGGATGGACAGACATGTATACATGCTTATTTAACACTTAATCTTTACAAAATTGATATGAACAGCCTGTCGCAACGGGTTTACAATATCATCACCATACACAATGGGTGCATTTCAGTCATAGTGAATTTTAAAACATGGCTGTAAATTCGTTTATAGACAGGACATAAAACGCTTGATATGTTCAATGACGTGATAAATACTAGACGGTAAACTATACCATCTGTTTATGTTCTTAAAACATTAAAGTGGGTACATCAGGATTATTCTAGAAACATCTTAAATTATAAAAAATGTTCCATTTCATGATAAAATACTTATATCAAATCAAAATATGGCTGTTAAAACCATGTTGTTAATGTCTAAACTTTTAATACACCATATAGCTAGGACGGAATCAGACGTAAAATGCTGAAATTAACCATGGTGCGTCACCTAGGATAGCACATATTACTGTGCTGAATCAATTTCTTTGCAAAACAGGGATAAAGTTTAGGCTCATTCATTATGTTTTGGCCATGTAGAATAGAAAATGTTATTATTTATCAATTTTAAGTCGGACACTTAGACCCCCATGAAAAGCCTGATGTACTCCCTTTAAGATTGAAAATAAATAAGCCTTATATCATACAAATGTCTAATCCTGAATGTGTACGGCAAAAACGTATGTAATCATAACATCTCCAATATACATATCACAAGTATTAAAATGTGATATAATAGTTAACTAAATTTCAACAACTAGTTCATAATGCAACCTCCACTGTGGAAGAGAAATGCCTACTATTCAAACAGCGTAGATGAAATATTGTAAAATATCAATTTACCGACTATCTTTTGAAAATGTAAAACTATTCAATTCGTAACCAGACATTTAATTTGATATGTCTGGCTTTAAATTAGCAGAGCGACGTTAATAATGCACATCTTTCAGTGCATTTTGAAAACCCCAGTTTGAAAAGATCTGGGTGCATAAGATTGTATTACCATCAAAATAATGACACAGGACAAATATCCACAAAAGCAAACACTTGTCACTTTAACGAGATTATATCATAATTATCATAAATATTTTCAGTTCCCAAAATAATAAATGAGGCTAAATTATTTCGAAAGTAGCTTAAAGAAATATAAAAGATCGGACAGGGTAAGTAGCATTCAAGGAGGATTGTTAAGTCATATTAAATAGTTTGAAAACTTAAAGTTGAAGACCAGAATTAAGACCAACGTCTCTCTTGTGTTCGGTAACTGCCTGGAGACAACAGTCAGGACTCGAATTGACTCTTCTGAGTTATGTGGGTGAGAAAGCTCTGTATGTACGTTGTGCATTCCATATCTCATATATATCTGTATGTACGTTGTGCATTCCATATCTCATATATATCCTTATGTAATATGTCAACGCACTCTCTATATACTTATCATAATATATGTTATCCCTTACCATATGTTATCCTTACATATCATATCCCCATACCGTATATAACCTTATGTAATATATCCCCATACCCTCTATATAATATAGATGGTATGGAAACATATTATATAGGGATATATAGGGTATGTGGATATTATACTTACATAATAACTATATCCCCATACGCTATACGTCCTTGCATACAATGTCCCATACCCTCTAAATCCTTACATAATATGTCCCCGTACTCTCTATATACTTATATATTATAACCACATGAATACCCCTTATATCCTTACATAATATGTCCCCGAACTCTCTAAATGCTTTCGTAATATGCCTACGTACTCTCTATATCCTTCATATTATGTCACAGTACCCTTTATATATTTACATGGTATATCTACATACTCTATATGTGCCCTCGTACCATCTTTACATACATTCTATGTCCCAATGTCCACATACCCTAATATACGTGCATATTATCTTATTTCATTCGATAGAAGTGGAAAAGAAGGTCGTAGCAGTTGTACATTTACATGCAAGCTTAAAAATAATAAGGTCGTATCTACCATTAAGACCCAACTGTTTATAAATATTAAGGTCGTATCTATCACTTACAACCTTGTATGATTATAGCCTTGTAGTTACGACCTTTTTGCAAAAATAGCACATCTGCTTTCACTTACGACAAACAAAAAGATGCATAAATCCGTGCTAAAGTCAACTGATATGAGGAAGGGTGCCAAACTGAAAGATACTGCGTATTTTTTTGCTACGGTCATGTAAGGTCGTATACATAATAGCTTGAAGCTAGCACGTTGGTAGAATTTGAGCAGGATTATTATATCGTTACGTGTTTTGTTTGCGTTCCGATATGCGAAGTTTTAGATTTGATTATGAAAATGTTGACATTCGATTATATATTGTATCTCTTTGATGTTTCACATTACGCATTAACATCAATATGTTCGGGTCAGTTGTGCAAAATATCTTTCGTTACAATTCATGCTATTGCCGGTGAAAGTTTAGTTGTCAGACAGTTAACAACGATGGCGTAAATATAATGGTGTTCTTCTTTCGTTAAAATCTTCTTTTTTTTCAGGACGTGTGACCCATACATTTGATATGAATTGTATTTGTGAACATAGTTATATCTAATCCATGTATATACAGCATGCACGATTAATAAAACATGCAGTATTTTAAACCTGTGTTTGATGTATGTAATCATTCCTGCCACTGTTCACGATTTGCTGTGACATTTGGAGAAACACTTTCAGTTGAACATTTTATGTTTGAATATATAAATATTTAGTTCTTTGTTAAGTGTTGGAACACCGTGAAATTTAAAAAGTATGCGTTCCGGTTGAAATGGGTCGCGCTGGGTCCTCCCCCACCTAAATCCGCCCTTGGTTTGGACAAGGATTCAACATTTAAACATGTTAAAGGGACACAAGACAATCTTGAGTTTTGTATCAAGCATTAAAATTGGCACCTGGGGTTTATAATCGTTTATCATTTTACTGGCTTTAAAACAGCTAGCATATAATTAAATACATTTCAGTTGTTATTTTTTCCTTTTTAAAATATATTATAGGTGCAATATAATATATAGTTAGGAATATGTAAAAGAAAATTGTTTTGAACTATTCTAGGCCTAATAATTAAAATCAATGATTGAACACATTCAAGTTATTTAGGAAAACTAAGGGATGCCGTCAGGTTTTAAACAACCAAGATTGCCGTGTATCCCTTTAAATGACATCCGTACTGAATTATGTAAATTAAAAACTACTGCCAAGCGTATTTGTGAAGTGGCCCTGACGGCAGGTGTATATTACGTGATCAAAATACGGATGTTGACGAATACATAATATAGTTACCTAATACACTACCATAACTCCACCTCTGATATCATAAAACGTGCAGGACATGTCAAGCTGAATGTGCGGAATAATTTCTCTTTGTTGATATATATGTACATGCATATACACTGAAACGCAAAAGAAACGCAACACGGGAATTTTCGCTATATATTGTATGTACAGTATGCTGCTGTTAATCGAATGGTATATGGCTACTTAAGACCTTTCCTTTCGGAAAAAATGCTAAAACAACACATAATACTGCAAATAGTATTCCTTCAAAGTTTCATTATTGACAGAGTACGCGTTTGGCTCAAGCATGTGAGCAAACTGAGGATGCAAAGTTTTTCATTTTTTTTACGTTGAATACAGTACTGAACTGCTTTAGTTTTTCAAATACCAACTTCAACATTTATGAAGTTTTTGTTACAAGGTGCAGTGTGATTAAAACGTCTACAGCATCACAGTTGTTTCCTTCCTCTAATTAACAGCAACATTTTTTTTACATTTCTTTGGAATATTATGTGCAATTAAGTGTGCAGTATGTACAATATATAGCGGAAATTTCCTTGTTGCGTTTCTTATGCGTTTCAGTGTACATGGTAGGTAAATATATAGGAAAATAATAACAAAGAAAGACACTTATTTTGTATACATTAACTGAATAATATATCATGCACTGTATGAAGAAAAAAAGTCATGACAAGTAAACAAGTTCCATCTGTCTGGGGCGGCTCAAACTAGCATAGACATATGTTGATGTGCCTTTTAAAAACAATTCAATCAAGTCTATATTGGGTAGTTGTTTATTTATTTTTATTTAAATCGAGTTTAACAGCTCACAGAAAAAAGTATGTATCGTCATCTTTCGGGAAAAACAATTGTGAAAAATGTCGATTCTTGTTGATAACGGGCAGTGTTCAGTACTGGTTCTACCAAGGAATACACGGATGGTCTGCCTCAAACACTAAAAATCTGCCTCAAACACTAAAAATCTGCCTCAAACATGCCTCAAACATGCCTCAAACACTAAAAATCTGCCTCAAACACTAAAAATCTGCCTCAAACACTAAAAATCTGCCACAAACACTAAAAATCGAACGTTATACATAGCATAACATGTGCTGAATAATGACGGTAAGCACCAAACAAACAAACAAACCAAACTCATCGGGAAAAGAAAGATACTTGCAACACAAATTATAAAATCAGATTAACCAATTTTATCGCTACAGATAGTTAGTTATTAACACATGTTAGCCAAAAATTCACTGATAAACTTTTTTGTGTTTAACTTTTATATAAACTATTGGAAACCCCTATCGCGGTTAGGTTAATGATTCATTGAACGATGACGTCCCAATATATGCGAAGAATAAACTCATGTCTTCGTCATAACGGAATGGGGCGTAGGCATCCCCGGCTGCCCTAGCTGCCTCTCTGACCCTGCAAACATTGCAGCAAACCCCAGTCATTACAACTTAAACGTACATTGTTCTCATTTCTACCCAAAAGCTATTCAACTGGTTATAACTACATCAGTCTAAATTAGCTAGCTTTTGACAAATATAAATGCGCATGGGTAACTGCCGTAAGGTTAAACATGCTCTTTATTAAATTATGACCAAAGAGGGAGTGTAATGGACAACTGAATTATGACATAAAAATAATGACCGATTACACTAGTTTCCACAAACAGTGAATTTATTTGAGATACATGTTTGGGACACAAGCGTTTATCTATGGCAGTCTAGAGGGTATCAGTTTGGGAACAATACAATTTTTTCAACAAATCATGGCAGTCTCCCAACAAATAGCATCTACCTGTAACCCCGCTTCTGTTCCTCTGCAGTATATTCTATTTTATTTTTAAAAGTTGACAAATATAAAAGTTGAAACTCTCGCACACATTTTTAAATTGTGTTAATATATATGATGCAAAGATGATGAATTGTAAATACAAGATAAAATAAATTTCATGAATAATAACAGATGCATTTAAACCGAACTGTGTATTAAATGCATTTAAATCATTTTTATTCTTTTAATAATTTAATTATATAACTTGATTTACCTCGAATAAAAACCCACATATGATGTTAATTAATCAAATACTATCGTATGCACATACGTGTTTCATCCGTCGAAGTGTTAAACTCTTCCTCAGCTGCATGTGCCAATGTGTATACCACAGCTCCAGTCACAATACATAAGATAGCCGAAACCGTTAGTGAAATAGCTACCACTACAACTGGTAACTTCCACGAACATTTCGAGTGTTCCGATTTCTTTAATGCACTTTTATCACGATCTAATTCCCATTGGACTCCTTTTTCTGTGGTAACTGTTTCCAATTTAATATCACTAACAACTCTAGGTTGTGAAGTATGTTCGTAGGTATTTATCATGGCGATAATATTGAGTTAAAGTTTAAAACGTTACGCCAATATTTAACCAAGTCAACTACGTTTACTGGTTTTACTTTAAATAGCTTAATATACCCGTGATCGTATGAATATATTCACCTAAACTGAATACGCTACTTTGAAAAGTCACGGTTGCTTGCATATTTTGTAGTATTGAGCTCTACTGGCCATACGGAAAAAGAGCTCTTGCGATTATACTTCGTTACCTGAATCGTGGATTGCTTTATTTACACTGTCAGGGTTAATTCGGATAAAAAAAAGGTAAGCGTGAGATTTTTTTACCATTAACCGTTCCAAGTCGGTACCTATGTTGTCAACTCATTTATGTTTGTGGTGTCGAATACTTTGTTTATATTTCTCATAGCTGTTTCTTTTGAATTCATATTTTTTGGATGACTGAGTTAAGTGACTATTTCATTTCCAGTTCGACTTTTGTATCTATTTTTACCCTGTGGTAAATACTGGCCACGGCCTGCGGTCATATACTAGCATATTTATATAGAAAACGCTTTAACCCCTTCGCTGCCACAGTCAAAAGCATTGATTTTGCAACCTGTGTAGACCCAGATCAACATGCACACTATGTGCTGGCTGATCAGGGTTTACACTGTTCGTCATTCAGTTAGAATATTTTCCATAACACTTTAAATATAAAATATATCCGGAAGGTTTGAATTTGAATTTTAGCAGACGACATTTGAAATTTGGCGGCGAAAGGGTTAAACACTTCTTTCCGAAATCTACACGAGCTATAGTTCTAATTTATAAAGCATTACTTTTCTCTACCAATTTTAGTTTTCACATGGTCAGTCTGGGGTCAAATTTGGCACCTCCCAGAGGGTCACAGTGTCTACATAGAGTATTATATGGGAACTCTTTGTTTTAGATGCTGTTGTTGTTGTTATTGTTTAAAATATGGGTTACTCGGTGTCTTCTTATACAATTATCACATATGAGGACGACTTGGATCGGTGTATCTGTTGTTGTTGCTGCTATTGGTGCTTCTCTGCTGTCGTTGTTGGTGGTGGTGTTCAATATTGTTGTCGTAGTCGCCGAAGAGACGGTGTGTATCAAGTCCGACATATTTATGTCCAGTCCATTTATTAGACAAGATAATCATTTTTGGACAACAATGTGTATTATTGTTGAGATCGAAAAAAAAGGAAAAAAATCCCTGATTTTGCTTTCATAATATGTATGATTCTTGTTTATTTTGCCTCAGGTTGACATGCTGCATACCTGACTTCATCTGTTGTTATACGATCCAGGTTACTGTTACAGCGTCTAGCCACTTGTTATACGTTATTATGTAAAATTTAGATATGTTATATCATACTACATATACGTCAGTCGGTTTTCTATTCGGGTTTAACAGTCTACATATCCGATGGTCTGATGGCTATATACAGATGTAAAGTCTGTATTAGTAAAAAGAAACTTGATGTCAATGTATTGTTATAATACATTCAAATGCGTCAGTTTAAATTACCGGATCTAAAAATGTGCTTCTCTATTGTCTTTTGATATAAATACACATCAGGTTAGGCTGAGAAAAAAATAAAGTCCGAGGCTGTGCCGAGGGCTTCATTTTTTACGTGCCGAACCTGATAAACTGGATACGATCAGGCACTTACATGATATTCTACGAAATGCGTATCTTACTTCTTTCTTGCAGGATTTTCACTAAACTGCATCAGAACGTTCCTTATATGCATCTAACATCGTGTGCGAAATGTTGGGAAAATGTGACCTACATTTGATGACATATGGGTCACGTCCGGTCTCTGACGACAGGCGTATCTTGCTTTTTTCTCTTATAACTTTCACCAATCTTCACCTATGCATCTAACATCATGTGCAGAATTTCGTGTCGCTTTGACCTACTTTCTACAAAATGTACGTCATGTACGGTCTTCGCTACGACATTCGTATCTTGATTTTTTCTCACAGGATTTCCCCCAAACTTCACCAGAATCTCAAGTTGCTGTGACCTACTTCTGACGAAATATAGGTCATGTCCGGTCTCCGTTACGACATGCATCTCCCACTGTTAATGACATTAATTGAATATTTTTGGGGATTTACATTGGTGTTGGTAAAAAAGAACTGGATATGTATAACAGAGCTCAATACTTTGGCCGTTGTCTTCAAGTTTAAAAGAAGTATTGATGGGAATTGTATGATGACAACCCTTGCTAAAGAGCCATTTTGGCCAGTTGTTGTTTATTGCTTTCAAGGGATCCCGGTTTCAGTATCTGTTTGTCATAATGCAAGATGGCTATCACTGTGACAGCTAATATAGAAACGTTGGTAATAAATGCTCAACTTTATTTCAGAATTCGCAAAGAAATATTTATTGTTTAGTATATTTGGAGGCTAGCTTTTAAAAGCATAGACAGACAGTCAACCTTTTTATAGGGTATATTATTCGGTCTGGTGCACAGTTGTAACAGGTCAGAGATTCGAGTACATTTAATATGTCATACTTTGTATAAATTAACTTGATGGTTATGGTGACATTTATATTGAATAATATAACAACTAAAAGCACAAATGAATAACCAAAGTGATATTATGTTCGTTATTTTATAAGATTATCAATTGATGAATAAATATTCAATTGAACAGTAAGGCGGAAACAATACGGGGTTTTCATTGAAAGGTATTGTTCAATAAATATGAACGTGTTATAAATTACATCCAAATCTCCCACTAGTCACTTTAAATCGTTGCTGTCGTTATCCTGAACATGTTACCTTTTTTGCTGAAAAGGGTGTTGCTATTGACAAACGAGGTGTGAATGTGGACACACACAACATTATCATATCGCCAATCAGACCGCATGATCCATTACACTTTATAATGTTTATTCTCTTGTCTTCTTTTAGCACAAATGGGGCGACATATGAGTTGTGTTCTACTAATTGGCAGAAATGCATTTACTTAACGTAGAACCTGCTCTGTTTAGCATCACATAATTATATACCTGTATTATATTGAATTCATGGTTGTTATTTTTGTTCAGGGGGCGTTCGTGGCCAAATGGTGAGAGTCTCAGACTTGAAATCACTTGCCCCTCACCGCTGTAGGTTCGATCCCTCAGGCGCCTAGGAATTTTTATTTGAGGAAGCTATCCATTTGGCTTGCGGAACGTCGGTGGTTCAGCCCAGGTGCCCACCCGTGCAAGAAAACTGCCCGGAGTGGCACCTTGGGTTTTCCTCCACCAGTGGAAGCTGAACAGTCGCCATACAAGCTGTTCGAGCGACTATAAAATCCAATTCAATTCAAATTTATTTTTGTTCTTGGTTTAAAACACAAAAACACAATATATACAGCATGTACAGTATGCATCATATTTATTTCCTCCAAGTGAATAACAAAAGTTCACACGAACTGAGTCTCAACTATAGTTGTACAAATGAAACCAAAGTATAAATGCATGAATGAATTAGCAATAAGTATAGAAACAATATATTAATATTGTAAAATTAATACATAGAACGTGTATATGGGTGACAGTTCAAGATTTCCAACTGAAAGAAAATCCGTAATCGCTAATATTCATTACTAACGCCGAACTCAAACATAATTAACTGTGATGGTGAGTCCTGACGTCAATAGCGTATTGAGAATGTCGATGGTAGGCGTGTTTTGCTTTTTCTTTTTTTTCGCATGATCTCGAAAGTAGAAAGAACCACACGCCTATCATCTCGTAAAGTATTTTCCAATAACCGTTTTTAGAACTAGGTGTTTGAGCCAGATTCTACGGAAGCGTATATTGACCCCATATAAAGTTAACATATTTCGACAAAAAAAACACTACTTATTAAGTTATATCTAAATATATTGTCACAGTCATCCTTTAGATAATTAAACTTATATTAAATATCTCTCTTATTTGTTCAAGGTTATAATTTGTACTAAAATATAATACTATCGAAAAATGAGGTTTATTTATTTCGAGTATATATATTCCTAGTTGTTGTAACCGTTTATATATGTGCGTATTATATATCTTTCAAATGTTTGCCGACTTCTAGGCTATTGTTTATTTTTTGTATTATATTAACACGAGCATATTTGTGTTTTACTTATATTGCCTATTGATGCTGCCTTGTTGGTTAGAGATTAGATCATGGCGGGGATTTCTTTATTTACACTGTCCTGTTTTAATGGGATGACAGTAGGGTAAGTGTGAGGTTTGGTGCACCCTAGAACCGGTTTAAGCCCCCAGTGGCCTACTTTGCCACTGACCGTTCCAAGGCGGTAGCCCTATTGTCAACCCTTTTGTGTTTGTGATGTCTTTTGCATTTTTTATTGTTTTTGCCTTTTCGTTTGTCGGTTTGCCTGTTTGTTTTTGTGTTTTGTGGTTGGCTGTCATCCTTGAATGCTGCTTTCCCTGTCCGATATTTTTATCCTTTTTTTTTTCTTATATGTTTAATATTAAAAACCATTCGGGCTGTTCAAACGTAATATCAGTTAATTATCTAATTTGCTATATTAGGACAATTTATTTAAAACAATTGTAACTCTGTAATTGCAGTCAATATTTACTTTATAATTGTATAAGTAGCTCAAACAATTGAAATTATAAATTTTGTTTCATGTAAGTAGTTCTAATAAGTGCAGTTGTATATTATTTTTATATAGATAGCTCTAATAAATGCAGTTAAATATTATTTTATATAAATAGCTCTGATAAACATGATAAATGCAATGTTATATTATTTTTATACAAATATCTCTAAATAGTGCAGTTATATATATTTTTATTATATAAGTTGCTTACACGCCATACACGTTCAATGAAATTCTTTCACTTTGTCATCCACCTATTTGTACAAAGACATCGAGCGTCCAAAACATGGACGCATACAGAGTAAGTAATACTGTTTTCATTTTACCATTTCGAAATGTGATACAGCCAGCTCCCATTTTCATAAGGATGGCTTTCATCGAGTTCTTTTTTAAATAATTATGTTTAATTCAGCCTTACATTGTTGTTTTATACTCTCGCCGCAAGACAGACAATGGCATTCGTCCAGTGTTTTGTGACAAATACTTTTAAACATGATCTACCAGAATATAACACATATTTGAGACAATGAATACCCCCTTCCTGTATCAATTGGTACGGTGTATTGGTTATAATGCTATTAATGTAATCTATATACACATGTTTAACCTGCACAAACTAAAAGTAATTAGTACACACTAGACGTTTAATTAATGTGTTTCTCTTTTTCTTTTTTTCAGCTTCAATACCCAGGTGACAATGCTTCAAGAGAACAGCTAATAACGGCATGTACCGTTACTCCTAGTGAGGACATGTATTATCACATCCAGTCGGGACATTTATCATCACTTATAGTAGTGGGGACATGTATCATCACACCTAGTGGGGACATGTATCATCATTTCTAGAAGTGGGGAAATGTATCATCACTCACAGTAGTGGGTACATGTCTAATCAAACCTAGTAGTTGGGACATGCATCATCACTCCTAGCGGTGACATGTATCATCACTTCTAGTAGTGGGGACATGTATCATCACTCCTAGTTGGGACATGTATCATCACCTCTAGTAGTGGACATGTATCATCACTCCTAGTAGTGGGGACATGTATCATCACTCCTAGTGGGGACATGTATCATCACACCTAGTAGTGGGGATATGTATCATCACTCCTAGTGGGGACATGTATCATCACCTCTAGTAGTGGACATGTATCATCACTCCTAGTAGTGGGGACATGTATCATCACTCCTAGTGGGGACATGTATCATCACACCTAGTAGTGGGGACATGTATCATCAAACCTAGTAGTGGGGACATGTATCAATACTCCAAGTGGGGACATGTATCATCACTCCCAGTAGTGGGGACATGTATCATCACACCTAATGGGGACTTGTATCATCACACCTAGTAGTGGGAACATAAATCATCACACCTAGTAGTTGGGACATGTATCATCACTCCTAGCGGGGACATGTATCATCACTCCTAGCGGGGACATGTATCATCACTTCTAGTAGTGGGGACATGTATCATCACTCCTAGTTGGGACATGTATCATCACCTCTAGTAGTGGACATGTATCATCACTCCTAGTAGTGGGGACATGTATCATCACTCCTAGTGGGGACATGTATCATCACACCTAGTAGTGGGGACATGTATCATCACTCCTAGTGGGGACATGTATCATCACACCTAGTAGGGACATGTATCATCACTCATAATAGTGCGGACATGTATCATCACACACAATGGGGATATGTATTATCGCACCTAGTGGAAACATGTATCAACACGCATGGTGGGGACATGTCTCATCACCCCTATTGGTTGGGACTTGTATTATCACACCTAGTAGTGGGGACATGTATCATATCACTCCTAGTAGTGGGGACATGTATCATCACACCTAGTGGGAACATGTATCATCACTCCTAGCGGGGAAATGTATCATGGGACATGTATCATCGCTCCTAGTATTGGGTACATGTATCATCCCTCCTAGAGGGGACATGTATCATGGGACATGTATCATCACTCCTCGCGGTGACATGTATCATCACTCCTAGAAGTGGCGACAGATATCATCACCAATGTAGTAGTTGGGACATTTATCATCACTCCTAGCGGGTTCATGTATCACGGGACATGTATCATCGCTCCTAATAGTGGGGACATGTATCATCACTCCCAGTGGCGACATGTATCATCATTTCGACTAGTTGGGACATGTATCATCACTCCTAGTAGTGGGGACATGTATCAATACTCCAAGTGGGGATATGTATCATCACTCCCAGTAGTGGGGACATGTATCATCACACCTAGTAGTGGACATGTATCATCACACCTAGTGGGGACATGAATCCTCACACCTAGTGGGGACTTGTCTCATCACACCTCATAGTTGGACATTAGTTCGACCTGGTAGTCGGAACATGTATCATCACTCATAGTAGTGGGGACATGTATCATCACACCTATAGGGGACATGTTTTATCACAGCAAGTAGTGGGGACATGTATCATCACTCATAGTAGTGGGGACATGTATCATCACATCTAGTGGAGACATTTATCATCACTCAAGGTGGGGACATGTATCCTCAATCCTAGTGGGGACTTGTCTCATCACACCTAATAGTTGGACATGTATCATCACTCCTAGCGGGGACATGTACCATCACTCCTAGTAGTAGGGACATGTATTATCTCTTTTAGTTGGGACATGGATCGTCACTCCTAATAGTGGGGACATGTATCATCACTCCTAGTGGTGGGGACATGTGTCATCAATTCTAGTAGTAAAGACATGTACAATCACTAATTAAGAATCTATAGCCCGGACACCAAATTATAGCAATAACCTTTGACGTGTAAATGTCACCTTGACCTTGATGGTAAGCATCTTCTCACAACACATCTTCTCATTGAGGTGAACATATGTGTATACTATTATTGCAATCTAATGATATATCCCGGACACACATTTATAGCAATAACTTCATAGTATGTGTGTGGCATTGACCTTGAAGGTAGGGACCTGGCTCTTAGCCGCTACACATCATCTCATGGTGTTGAACTTTTGTGTATATTATTATTATCAAAATCCAAAGAAAAATAAAGAAGTTAGAGACCGGACACGACATTATAACCAATAACCTTCAAAGTACATGTGTGACCTTGACCTTGAATGTATGGACCTGGTTCTTAGTCGCGACACATCGATCGACTCATGGTGGTGTAATTTGTTTATAATGCTATTGAACTCCAATAATAAATAAAACGTTATAGCGTGGACACGAACTTCTAAGCAATGCCCTTCAAAAAACATGTGTGACCTTGAACTTGAAGGTAGGACATGGCTTTTAGTCGCGACACATCGTCTTATCGTCTTATGGTGGTGAACATGTGTATATAATAGTGTTAGAATCCAATGACAGATAAAGAAGTTATAGCATGGAAACGAAATGATAAGCAATATCTTTTAACAACCTTCAAAGTATATGTGTGACATTGACCTTGACGGTGAGGATATTGTTCTTAGTCGCGACGACACATCGCTTCATGATGATGAACATTTTTTTGTAATAGTATTGTAATCCAATGATAAATGAAAAAAAAGTTATAGACACGAAACGTTAAGCGATGAATTCAAAGTACATGTGTGACCTTAACCTTGAAGGTAGGAACCTGCCTCTTAGCCACGACACATCGTCTCATGGTGGTGAACATTTGAGTATAATATTATTAGAATCCAATGACACATGTAGGGGAATTATAATACAAATTACTCATACAGAGAATTAAATATCCGTAAGCCTTTAATGGTATTCTTAAAATCTCCACTAGGTGTGATGATATATGTACACACTATAAGTGATGATACATGCCCCCAATACTAGGTGTTATGACACATGTCCCCACTACTATGTGTGATGATACATGTTTCAACTATTAGGTGTGATGGTACATGTTTTGACTACGAGGTGTAATGATACATTTCTCAAAAACTAGGTGTGATGATACATGTCTCAACTGCTAGGTGTGATGATACATGTCTCAACTACTAGGTGTGATGGCACATGTCCCCACTAGGAGTGATGATACATGTCCCCACTAGAAGTGATGAAACATGTACCTACTACTAGGTGTGATGATACTTGTCTCAACTACTAGGTGTGATGATACATGGCCCCGCTAGAAGTGATGATATATGTCTCAACTACTACATGTGATGTTAAGTGTCCCAACCAGAAGTGATGATACATGTCCCACTAGGAGTAATGATACATATCTCCACAAATAGGAGTGATTATACATGTTACATATCTCAACTACTAGGTGTGACGATATATGACCCCACTAGGAGAGATGATACATGTCCACACTAGGTGTGATGATACATGTACCAACTACTAAGAGTGTTGATACATGTCCCCACTAGTAGGGATGATGTTCCAAACAGGACTGATCATACATGTGCCAACTAGGAGTGATGATACATGTACCAACTACTAAGAGTGTTGATACATGTCCCCACTAGTAGGGATGATACATTTCTCCACTAGGAATGATGAAACATGTCCCCACTATGAGTGAGGATACATGTCCTCACTAGGAATGATGATACATTTCCCAACTACTAGTTGTGATGATAAATGTCCCCACTAGGAGTGACGATACAAGTCCCAAATACTAGGTTTGAAGATACATGTCCATACTAGGAGTGATGATACATGTCCCAACTACTAATTGTGATGATAAATGTCCCCACTAGAAGGGATGATACATGTCCTCACTAGGAGTGATGATACATGTCTCCGCTAGGAGTGATGATACATGTCCCAACTACTAGGTGTGATGACACATGTTCGCACTAGGAGTGATGATACATGCCCCCACCACGAGTGATGATAAATGTCTCCACTAGGTGTGATGATGCATGTCCCCACTACTAGTAGTGATGATACATGTCACCACTACTTTGAGTGATGATACATTTACCCACTACTAGGTGTGATGATACATGTCTCAACTACTAGGTGTGATGATACATGACCTCATTAGGAGTGATGATACATGTCCACACTAGGAGTGATGATGCATGCCTTAACTACTAGGTGTGATGATACATGTCCCCACTAGGAGTGATTATACATGACCCTACTACTAGGTTTGGTGATACATGTCCCCACTCCGAGGTGTGATGATACATGTCCACACTACTAGGTGTGATGATACATGTCCCGACTAGGAGTGATGGTACAAGTCCCAAATACTAGGTGTGATGATACATTTCCATATATGAATGATGCTACATGTCCCAACTACTATGTGTGATGATACGTGACCCCACTAGGATTGATCATACATGTCCCCACTAAGAGTAATGATAAATGTCCCCACTAGGTGTTATGATACATGTCTCCACTAGGAGTGATGATACATGTCCCAATACTAGAATTGATGAAACATGCTCCCACTAGGAGTGATGATACATGTCCCCACTACTAGGAGTGACGATACATGTCGCCACTACTAGAGGGGATGATACATGTCCCAACTAGGGGTGATGATACCTGTCCTCACTACTAGGAATGACGATACATGTCCTCACTAGGAGCGATGATACATGTCCCAACTGCTAGGTATGATGAGACATGTCCCCACCATGAGTGATGATAAATGTCTCCACTAGGTGTGATGATAAATGTCCCCACTACTAGGAGTGATGATACATGTCATCACTACTATGAGTGATGACACATGACCCCACTACTTGGTGTGATGATACATGTCTCCACTAGGTGTGATGATACATGTCCCCACTAGGAGTGATGATACATGCACCAACTAGGTGTGATTATACATGTCGCCACTACTAGGCAAGATAAATACATGTCCTCACTACTAGTTGTGATACTACATGTCCCAACCATGAGTTTTGACACATATCTCCACTAGGAGTAGTGATACATGTCCCCACTAGGTATGATGATACATGTCTCCACTAGGAGTGATAATACATGTCCCCACTACTAGGTGTGATGATACATGTCCCCACTTCTAGGTGTGATGATACATGTTCCCACTGGGTGTGATGACACATGTCCCCACTACTGGATGTAATGATACATGTCCCCTCTAGGTGTGATGATACATGTCCCCACTACTAGGTGTGATGATATATGTTCCCACTGGGTGTGATGACACATGTCCCCACTACTAGATGTGATGATACATGTCCCTACTAGGTGTGATGATACATGTCCCCACTACTAGGAGTGATGATACATGTCCCAACTACTATGTGTGATGATACATGTCCCCACTAGGAGTAATGATACATGTCCCTATTTGGAGTCATGATTCATGTCCATTTTGTAAATGTTACATATCAATACCACGTATGGTGAGAAATTTCCGCTATACAATTTTGTTTTTAAATTCTTTTTTAAACTCTGGTGTCCATCTGGAATATCAGGTAAACCAGCTATTTTACAAAATGTTAAGTTTTAATATTGTACAGTTAACTGTACAATGACCTTTTTATTATTCACCTATATTTCTTATAGATGAAACTTTAAAGTCAACAGAAAATAAAACTCAACAAATGGTTTGAAATATTTTATTTTAACAAAATACCAATAATGTCAAAGCAAAAAGTAAAATATCATTAGAAAATATAGTTTTTTCTTGTACAAAATCATCTAATTCCGAACTGTCAGCATTATTATTATTGTTGTTTTTGTTGTGCAGACGACAATAAATTTCTTCGAAAAGCCATATCCGAGACACTGCGCGAAATCCGTTTGAGTCAAATACAGAATGATTATCAACATATATTACATACATTCTTACTACAGTTTTATAGAAATTTCCAGGTATCAGAAATCGTGTAATAACTGGAACTGTACTGAGATATACCTCCCTATGGAACTACTTTTTTGACCTATAAACCTAAACTTAGAATACAGATAAACCAATTGTTCTAAAAATAAACACTACTATTGAGAAGTGATTGATGGAAAGAAACAAACATAGTTAAAATAAATGAATAAAAACAATAAAAACATTGAAATATTTCATATATTTATATTTTTTAAAAGTAAATGAAATTTATATAACTACACAGAATAAAATCAGAAATATCCCAAATCCACAAAAGCCGTCTGCTTCAAAGTTTATCATTGTCTAAAGATGGCAGAATCACTAGATTTCATTTCTCAGCAAGCCATTGAAGACTTTTTACACGAGTCTGAGTAACATACACCAGCCTGTCCAGCCACAATCTTCAGTGAGGTTTGCTCCTATAAATACAAATAATGTGATGGATTTTATTTCTGGCCAGGCAAATGCCAATATAATCAAAAAGACAGAGCATGACATGGCACTGTTTTCGTCGTTCTTGCATTCACAAAATGAACAGAGGAATATTGAAGTACTATCAACAGCAGAGTTAGATCTCACCTTGGAAACTTCCTGGTAAATGTAAAAGGATGGATCCGAGTATGGGCCTCCACGTTATGCGGATTTATGTCAAGTCTTGACGAGTACTTGAAAATGAAATATATGCCTCCCCAAGTTAATAAGAATCCTATCTTTCCTCATAGTAACAATGCGCTAAAAGCTAAAATGACGTACCTGCCATCGTGTGGCCTTGGAAACAAGCCTAACGAGAGTGACGAGTTGACAGATGAGGACATAGACAAGTTTTTTGAATGCGGTCAGCTAGGTCACGACTATCCCCAACAACTGGTCAATCTGCTGCATGTGACATTCTGTCTTGTCCTTGGCATGCGGGCAGGAATCGAGCATCGTAACCTAAAATGGGGAGATATCGAGTTGTTAACAGATGAAGACGGTGACGAATATGTGTGCCATATTAAGGAGCGCCAGACAAAAACACGTGTAGGTACCGATTCCAGAAATGTTAGAAAGATTAAGCCAAAAGCATGGGTAAATTCGGAAACCAGTCGCTGTCCTGTTGCGGCTTACAAAATATACAGGGATCACAGACCAACTGATATGATAGACACTGAATCCCCATTTTTTTAAAGTATAAATGCATTAATAAGACCAAGTTCAGACCAGTGTTGGTTCAAAAATGTACCAATTGGCAAAAATCACATATACAAATTGGTCAAAACAATGAAGGAAAACTGCCCGACAATCAATGATAAAAGAAAACTGACCAATCACAGTATTAGAAAACATCTAGTTCAGAAGTGTAATGACATAGGCCTGGCTCCTACTGCCACTGTCCAAATAAGTGGCCAAATAAGTGAACACAAAAACTGGCAATTTGCAAAGTGTAAATAATTATTTCAAAATGAACCAAAATCAACGAAAGCAAGTGGTTACATCAATAATGGACACCAAACAAGCTAATCTTGTCCCATTTCAACAGCTTCCATCATGTATGGTATGATGATGTATGATACTGTAGTGTATGGTATGATGATGTAGTGTATGGTATAATGCTGTAGTATATGGAATACTATAGTGCATGGAATGATACTGTAGTGTATGGTATGATGTTGTAGTGTATGGATTGATACTGTAGTGTATGGAAGACTATAGTGTATGGTATGATGCTGTAGAGTATGGAATGATACTATAGTGTATGGTGTATGGTATGATGTGTAGTCTATGGAATGATGCTGTAGTGTATGGAATGATACTGAAGTGTATGGAATGATACTGTAGTTTGGTATGATACTGTAGAGTATGGTATGATACTGTAGTGTATGGAATGATTCTATAGTCTATGATTTGATACTGTAGTGTATGGAATGGTATTGCAGAGTATGGAATAATTCTGCAGCATAGTATACGTTTAGAATTGTTATGATGTTGTTGTTTTTATGATTCAAGGAACTGTTCCCACTTTTTGCTGTGTTTTCAGATGTATACAGTAAGACCTTCAAAGTGTACATTCATGGCAGATCTCTGAAGTTGCCAGAGGCAGTTTTAGAGAAATGAATGCCGTACCTTCTTCTAGAAACTGAGCTGTATGACTGTCAATATGGTAAACAACGCAAGAAGATCAAACAAGCAAAAGTAACTGAGGTTAGTAGACATGGATTTATTTTATCTGTAAAATGTATCCCTAAATAAATCATCAATATTATTACTGACCTAAATTACAATTACATGTACCTAACTTACAATTTTTATTCATATCCGGTTAGTAATGTTAATGCATGTAGCTGGATCCATATTCATTGACCAAGTCCTAAATAGATCCAGTCTCATAATGATATTTAGAACGCTGCTTTTTAAGAAGCCTATAGTAGTTGTTCTGTAGGAAATAGTAAAGATGTCACACATTTTTAAAAACAAAGCACCGAATTGCCTATTTTGACAAATGTCACATCCTATGACTGAGATATATTAACGTTATAAGTTTATTTTATTCTTCAAAATAAATAACACTCAAGCATTGAAATAAAGAGCAATCTTTAAGCAAACATACACAAAAAGATAAAAAAGTGATTTTACTTTGCGCAAGTTAGATCTGTCTAAAATAATATTGTTTTGACGACACATGTAATAAACAGGTTATTAACTGGGGTAGGTGTGCCTCTTTGTGATATTGGCCATTCATTGCAATATGAGGCCCTCGTGATATTGGCCATTTATTGCAATATGAGGACCTCGAGCTAAAGCTCTCGGGCCTCATATGGCTATCGCGGGCCAATATCACAAAGAGGCACACCTACCCAAGAAATATAAAAAGATCGGACAGGGAAAGTAGCATTCAAGGAGGACAGTCAACCACAAAACACAGAAACAAACATGGAAACAGACAAACAAGAAGGCAAAAGTAATAATAAAAGTAAACGACATCACAAACATAAAAGGGTTGACAATAGGGCTACCGCCTTGGAACGGTCAGTGGCAAAATAGGCCACTGGTGGTTTAAACCGGTTCTACCTACTGTCATCCCATTAAAACAGGACAGTGTAAATAAAGAAATCCCCGCCATGATCTAATCTCTAACCATCAAGGCAGCATCAATAGGCAATATAAGTAAAACACAAATATGCTCGTGTAAATATAATACAAAAAAACAATAGCCTAGAAAGCCACAATGAAGGTACGCAATGACTTGGCAGAAGCCAGAGTAGTAAGAGAATAAACCATTAAGGGCACGACAAGAAAGATCATAGACAAACATCAAACGCCACCGTCCCAATGGGCTTTAGGTCGGCGTCATCATAGGGTCCACAGCCTGTCCGGTCATCGTACAACCAAAGAGGAAAGCATAGTGGCGAACTGTAAAAGGGTACACCACCAAGCATGCAGTACGTTGCAAAATGATAGGGTCATAACCTCTTTTGATAAACTTTTTAACAAGTTTAACAAAGATAGTATGAAAGTGATCATGACCAAGAATTTTACGAAGTTTATAAATTACATCACCATAGAAGTCAGGTTGTGATAGTCCTTGTCGCAGAAGAGTCCTTAAATTAGTTTTATATTTGGAAAGAAGATCAGGGTTACGATAGTAAAATTTTGCAAAGGTTTTACGAAGTTTATGGTAACGATAACCCTGATTGAGTAACTTTTTAGTTTTACAAAGATTACGAATATTAAAGTCCTCAACTCGAGTACAAGCTCTAGAAAAACGAATAAGTTGAGACAGATACACCCCATAAGTAGTTGCTCGGGGAATATCCCCATCCAAATGGGGATAATTAACAATGTCAAAATTAAAATCATCTCTCTTGTCAAAAAATTTGCTAATAATTTTACCATTTTCAATCGAGAGATCTAAATCAAGAAAAGAAGCGTTAATATTAGATATATTTTCTTTATTAAGCTGAAGTTCTTTAGAATAAATACTACCAACCATAGTTGGAAAGAAAGGGTTTTCAATGTTCAGTATGTCATCCAGATACCGAGAGGTGTCATTAAAAGCTTCAATAACATCTGCCTGGGTATCTGGTGAAAGTCGCAACATGAAATCTCTTTTATAGCAAAATAAAAACAAATCTGCGACAAGTGGTGCACAGTTCGTACCCATAGGGATACCAACAATTTGTCTATAAACGGTGGTTCCATAGCTGACGAAAATATTATCTAAAAGGAAGATGAGTGCTTCACAAACTTCATAACAAGTCCACATAGTATAATTGTCTAAACTGCCGTTAGTAAAAAAAGCTTTAATATTATTACATGCCAAAAATGTAGTATTTTCTAATGTATTTTGAATAAGGGTAATTAGCTTGTCTTTAATAAGGTGATGTGGTAAGGTTGTATATAGTGTAGAGAAGTCATAAGTGCTTATAGATGAAACATGACCTTTATTAAAAAATTTATCCAGAACATCTCCTGAATTTTTTATAGACCACAATAAATTAATCCCAGAGTTTTCATAAGTTTTATCACAATATAGTTTAACGTGATCTTTAACGGCAGTAAGACAAGATGTTAAAAGTTTGGAGAAGTTTGTTGTGGTGTAGGCACTACAATTAGAAATAAAGCGAGACTTATATGGATTTTTATGTACCGAGTGATATGTGCGGAAACAACATCCTCCTCAGAAGAATTAACTGGAGTATACGAATTGGTGCTGCCGAGTTCCTGAGATAAAACATTGACGTAATGTAGGCGTCAAACAATACTTACATTATTAGCTGCTTTATCTGCAGCAACTAAAACAAATTTATTATGAAACTCCTGAATTCCCGATTTTAAATTACGAAAGGAAAATCTAGGTCTTGGAGGAAGTAAAGAGGGGTTAGCATTATAAAAGTTAATACGTGCATCCATAATTTTAAGAATTGACTTTTTCCAAGTAGAAAGTGAGTTTGGGTCCGCATGTTCTCTACGACACCATTTTATACTAAAATCTTCAATGAAGTGGTCGATCTGGGCACGACAGGCATTAAAATCAATAGTTGATGCCGAATACGTTTATCAACAATATCAAAATTACCAGTGATGACATGACCTGCTGGAGCATAGCAACATTTTGATGTGTTGCATTCACATTCCTTAGGAGTATTATGTACTATATCAAGGTCAGAAACTATTTTTTTGTAGTTGAAAATAATATTTCTAATAGGCTTTTTATATTTATAGCAAATTACCAGACTTTCTGATTTTTGAAATATTTTGGGATAGAATCAACTACATGAGTATCCCGAAAAATACTAGGCATGTCAATGAAATCAATACCTTTATTAATATATAGTAGTTTTAGAAAATGCCTGACGTGATCAGACTCCTTGTCAATATGGGGTCGGAGAACATGTTGTGTGTAGCTTTGAACTATAGAAGCAGTGTTATACAAGGGATCTGTACGAAAACAAATTTTGTCTGCTTCCTCGTCGATCAACTTTAGTGAAGAAATAGACAAAGAGGTAAGCCGTGAAAGCATAGAGTGCTTTCCAGACTGTTTAAAAATAGTATGTAAATCAGCGATCGAAATAATTACACGTGATTTACGTTTGATGTTACCATTACGCCTAAGACCATGAGACCTAGATTCACGCTTTCGAATAGAAAATATAGAAAAAATGTCAATATTAGGGTCTTTAGAAATATTTCCTTCTTGATAAATATTGTCATTAAGGCCGATTGGATAAGGTGTTTGTAAGTTTTTCATCCACTTAAGTTCTGCAATATGTCTAGCTTTTATTTTGAAGCTTTTAGTAGCATCAGTGTCAAAAAATATATATTCATCCGGTTGAACAGTTACGTAATTAAAATTATGATCTGACTGACGAAAGTGTTGGTACAAGTTAATATCCTCTTAATATAAAAATGGCCGTTAATATAAATGCAAACAAGCCTTACTGTATATCCAGAACATTCAAATTGATCTGCAATAACATAAACTACATATTCATTATAAAGGGATTATTCAGGTTTCCTATATAATATCTCTCCCCTACTCTGAAACACATATATTAATTTACTTTTCCGTTCTACAAAGGTATTGGATGTGGAAAACAAAGCGATGTGCAATAATGTATCAAGGCATGTAAAACAAGAGTTACAGAACAAAGTTGCCGTATTTATAAGGAAAATTGTCTTCAGCATTCCACGTGAAAATGCCCATACTGGACACCCTGTCCGTGAGGTGAGTTATAATTGGTTACATCATTCATCTCATACATACAAACAATTGAACATATAGAGCGTATTATAGCCAGTTCAAAAGACAAATTGGAATATCACTCAAAAAGATGGGAATTTTTACGATTAAATACAGAAAATTGACAGTATTCGGTAATAAATGCTCACCCTCTCTCTCTCTCTCTCTCTCCTCTCTCTCTCTATCTCTCTCTTACTTTATTTTCGTTAACTATTTCTCGGAATACATGTATGTAAAAAGACACTTTAATATAACTGTTTTGTATTATTCAATGATTATATTCATATATATGTAACTGTTGTACTGATATAAACGATATATTGTTTGTTTTTTTGCATGTATGTATTGAAAGAAATAAAATATTGAAATATATAAAAAAAAATTGGTTGCAGAGTGATTGCTCTTCACAAGAAACAATTTGAGACGAGTTTCCTTCAAGGTCGCACTGCACAGTAAAAATCTTACTATGTTGGCCAGTTACAAATAAAATGTAATAGGCCATTCTCAACAGAAAGTTTCCAAGGTAAAAGTCACTTTTTTATGAAACACACTTATTTGCTGACACAAAATATTACAAAATATTGTACGCTGACAAGCTTTTTTATTTGATTGGTGTCATCCATAGCACTACTTCGTGCTTTCAATAAAGATGTTACAGCAGTTTCCCTACTCTTCTTCCACTTCCATGAAAACTGTGATGTTTTGGCAATGTCGTCTAAATGCTGCACATCCGAATTCAGACTGTTTGTCCCACCTGCAACAAGAATAAACATATCTGTGAGCAATAACTGAAACTATTTTAAACAGAACACACTTCTACTTTTTAAAGTGCAAGAATTATCCTGGGTTTCAAGGGTTGTATTGATTCACTATCGAGACTGAAAAATGTAGACCTCGTACAATATAAACCCTCTGGAAATATTTCATTTCTTACCTGAGATGGTTTTTTATGAACATGTATTTAATACACACATATTCTAGTGACTGAACATAATACAAACCAATTCTCACGACTTAATCTTATGAAAAGAGGAAAATCTGCAGCTTTATCTTGTTTTTAACAATTTAAATTTCTTGTCTGAAGGCAACGTTGCTTTAAGTTAACATAATCTTTGTTTTGTATGTTTTCTGATTTTTAAAATGACGTCCTAACGGATGAAGAAGGTGACGTCAGAGGTTTTGATATGAAATTTAACACCTCCTCAATTACCAATCAGCATTGAGTATTTTAATAAACTATGTTGGGTTAGTTATTAGCATCCTAGTTATTAAGATTTCTATTATATCAATGTGTGCGTATAATGTATAATATATATGTTAGTTTTGGTTCACACAATTATAAGTCAGATTCATTATGTAATTTCGCTAAAGTTGTTTAGAAATTAGCAATCCTAAACATTTCTGGAAACGTAGAAACATACTGAATGCGAAAACCAATGTTTCCATTTTATCGGATGTATTTTGGCGGCCATTTTGAACTTTCAAAATGGCTGCCATTGTAAAACTGTTTTTATGTAAATCTCGGCTATAACATCAAAGACAGTTCAATTTAGTGGATACACCCACATTTGCAGGAGTAAGCAATCTATTGGTTATATATACAATAAGGCAAAAATGATCCATGAACTAGTTTTGTCACCATTTATTGGTTTTTAGTTAAAATAAAGACTTTTGACTACCTTTGTGTAACATCAGCTTATTAATTAGTCTAAAATATTCTACGTTTATAGTTGTGTTAGTATCGAAGTCCAACTGCAGTCTTCAGTTAAAGTTATGAACATTTATATCCAGCATCTACAAAGTCTTGTATTTATAACTTCACATAACGTCATCACTCTCATCAGTCAACATGTCTCTTCTAGAGTCCTCGTCATTGTGGCACTGGGTACTGCACAGGCATAGATCTTTGTAGATCAAGTCCTGAGATCTGCATGAACACTTCTGTGTGGAACAGTTAGATTTACATTGACATCTTACATGTACCATCTCAAGAAGAGCCTTGGGTGCCGGAAGTACAGATGTGGTAGTTGGCTTGTGGTGACCATCTGTATTCTTGTAGAATCCATTTTTTGGCGGATCCAGGAACTCTTGCTGGGAAACGCTTGACTGACCCCATATCCTCGCCTGAGTATGGACTCCACTGTGGATGTGCTGCTTGAGGGCACTAGTAGTAAGAGGAAGCTTGTCACTTTCAGCTATGTGTTTACAAATAAATACCATCGCAGCTCGGGGATATTGGCAATCTTGATGCCCTTCGGTGCGTATGCAGAACAAACAAATGCAGCTAGCGTGGACAGCTTGCCACTTCGGCGGCTTTAGACTATCTTTGAATCACTTCCTGCTCTGAGGTATAATTACATCCAGGTTGCCTTCCCTATTCCAGAAAACCTGCCAGTGTTGTCTGCACCTAATAATACATACAGCCTTAGCCTTCTCTGCCTTAAGAGCTTTCCAGACTGGCTCTATGTTGATAACTCCCGAGGTCATCGAGATGGACGTGTTTCTAAGGAGGGCGTCATAATTTGCTAGGATCAGTACCAGTACATCTGTGTCTGGAGAGAAGAACATTAATTGTGCTGTGCTCGGGTTTCTGCGCGATGCCAGCACTGCTTGGTAGATCATTAATGTGTCAGCTTCTTCATGGTTATTGTCTTCAAATTGTAGATTGCTTTTGCTCCTAGTACGTCCTGTCGCTGAAGCAATGATCAGCTTTGATGAGTCTCTGTTATAGTCTATGATCTTCTCTGCCAGATACTCTGTCAAATCAGCTTTTGTTGTATCATGTGAAAGGAACCGTGTTATGGTAATATGCTCTATTCCTGTAGTATCTATGATCTTATATTGAACAGGGTCATGTCCTTGTCTCCTTTTCTCCCTCGTGTTAAACTTGAGTGAATCAGCCTTATAAGTGTCGAAGACAAGTATTATCTCATCATAGCCTCTTGTGTTATTGAAGCAATCACTGAGATCTTTGACCGTTGCCACTGTAGTTGCTTTTGTTGTCAGTTTCTTGACAAGCACCATACCATCCACATCCTCAATTTCCTACTATGATCAGCAGCAACAACGTCTATGGATGTGGCGTCCATATTTCCCACATGAGTCGAATTTAACTGCAGCACACTTGTAGCTTGCAGCTGCTGCTGATTGCCTCGGATAGATGTTACTACATGTATTACCAACTTTTGCAATTGGTGAATTAACTCTGACTTGTCAGTGCAAGGCAGCATTGTCCCATTTGGTTCAAGCAACGCCCTTGGTGTGAGAGTGAACTCATAGTTGCCGATAGCTTGTTTCTGGTCAATATCTCGGCTTGACCTGGTGAGGACCATTAGCCGGCCATACATATCCTTGGTCTCCTTTAGATCAATAGTATTGTCCCTGAGCAGCACCTTGTTTGTTTTTGTTGCCAGACATGTACATCTTGTTGTTTTCCTTTTTGACCGGTGCCCATAGGCTTACGCCTCCACTGATTCTCTCGGCAACATACTCTTCCTATAATTTCTGACCAGTGTCGTCAATGTTCAGGATCTCATCTGGGACGTAGGCATGGGTGATCAAATTGTAATGCTTGTCACCTTCAACAGCAAATGGATTGTCATGACATAAAATGGCAGCCTTGATTTTGTTGACATTACTTTG
Source organism: Cyrtodaria siliqua (assembly GCA_037043455.1). Taxonomy (NCBI): domain Eukaryota; kingdom Metazoa; phylum Mollusca; class Bivalvia; order Adapedonta; family Hiatellidae; genus Cyrtodaria; species Cyrtodaria siliqua. The sequence continues at coordinate 27,018 of JAWPHD010014826.1, forward strand.
CTCCCGCTTGACTGCATTTGGACCAAGGTCATGATGTTCTGTGACTGTATCTGCTTTGACGTTAAAATGACCACTGAACTCTCCAGACAGGCGTGATAATTCTGGTGAGGCCATGAAGAATATCTGTCTAGCATTTGCATTATTGGAGATGCCTATCAACCCTGAGTGAACCTTCAGTATCTTGTTCTCCTGTTCACATGCATGATCTGCACCGATGCAGATACAAATGATATGCTATTCCTGGTAACATATATGTTTCCTGCTTCAATTGCCCAGTATGTTTCAGGATGGTTAGCTCTCAGGTCATACATGTCTGCGATGTTTCGAGGCCACAGTCGTTTGTATTTAATCCGATCCATCGCAAAGAGTTTGTTCTTGAAGATTGGTGTTTGCTAGTTTCACAGATTCGGACTTCTTACACGTGTTCACTTCGGAACAGGCTTCTTCTATTTCATATGTTGCTTCCAAGCAAATGTCTTTAAGTTTGGATACTTCTTGAAGAACTCCTCCAGAGCAATTTCATACAGTGCTAAATATGAATAGATGTGGGCACGAAGAGAGCGTTTGTAGTGTGTGCTGGTCAGAACCTGTCTTGTTGTAGCTGAACCATATACATCAGCCTCAATCCCGGCATCGTCTATGTCGGAGTTCATGCAGCCATGACGACGGGCAATTCTCCCAGTCTGGGAACAACTCAGGCCTGGCATCTATCAATAGCACCACCTTTTCATCAAGGGCAATGTCAACAGAAATGACAGTAAGGTAATTTTCACGTACAGCCAAGTTCTTCAGCTGGCTTGGTTGTGTGATTTCGGTCAGCAGAGTCGACCACTCATGTGCCATCTTTGGGAGTAGCGGCAAAACACCAACCTGTCAATGATTGACTTGTAGACAGTAGTGAGTTGTAGCCTGCCCAACCAGACACCTTGCTGGAATCTCTTTCTTCTTTTGTCATTGAAAAAGCGGAAGCGACAACCCAGTCAAATTTGGTAAGCTGATACGAGTTCGATACACCCGTCTTGTTGATGGTGAATTGCTCGGTCCTCTTGGTTGGTTTTGGTATTGGCTTGTCACAGTGCATCATAGCTACATGATATGGAGTAGCAGATGGATTATGTGCATCATCTATTTGCAGAGATGGTGCTATTGGTTCACCAGGAGCATCAGCTTTCTGGTACAGTACAATGCAGTAATACTCACATGAGTGGTACCTTTCCCGTCGGAGATATCTTCAGCAAAGTATGTGTTATCTGCAGCAAAGACCACAAAACTGACTTTCTTCAGGAACGTGTTCATTGAATTTATTTATTACTCTCTTAGACAGTTCAATGAGTAAGTGTATTGAATTAGAGTAATACGTCAGTTGCGCAGATAATATGTTCATAGTAGGAAATGGCTGTATTTGAATTGTAAACGTATTTTGTCCATGATACAACTGGAACATTTTCAAAATGACAATATAGACTATAGGTCGCTGAGATGCTGACATATTGGAAAATACAAGTTTTAAAATCGGTCATTTTAAAAATCTAAGATGGCGGCCAAATATACTTGGAAACATTACTTTTCCGATTCCTTATAACATAACGTTTCCAAAAATACATAGGTTTGTAAATCTCCAAAAATTCGGAACGAAAAATAAAATATGGACACAGTGACCTGACTATATAAAAATGTCACATGTAAAAGTTGTTTTTGATAGGGCCTTTTAAATGCAAAATTCTGCTGCGTCAAAAATTTGATTTTTTTAATGTGTTGAATAAATGTTAATGAAAACACTCTCAAGGTTTTATAGCAAACTATGATGGCTAACTGAAGTTATTTGAGATTATTTGATTTACTGCTGTCCCGCTAACAAGGAATTTACATCAAAAACTTATTTTGGCTGTAACATTTTTATTTCTCAACCGATTTTCAAAAGTAAAGTAGTTTTATTTACCACTAAAAATGCCAGTTCTAATGATATAGAACTGATGTACGTATTATTTAAATTGCTGAAGCTACTGCAAAAAAACCTTTGGCTCAAACAAGCGCCCCAAACAATAGTTTAATATGATAAATATATAATGACTTTATTACACTCCCACACCGCAAGTTATGTGATAAATCAAAATACACATACTTACATTTTCGATTTTGCATAACTATACATCATAATTTATTTCTTTTATTTTCAGAATAAAGTTAATGTAAAAAATGGCAATGAAAAGATCGAGTCAACACAAGACGTCATCATATGACAACATTATATACAGGCAGCTGCACTAATATATGAGGCTTTTAGGAGTTGTGATGAATTGAATCTAACATTCATGCCTATATTATAATGAATTTCAGGGCCATTTTACCCTTCTTTGCAGTGGCCCGTATAAGGTCGCTTCCACTACCAAGTTTATATTAAAATCATGCAGCTTTTCCCCATATTGTAAACTTACCTCTGAAAATTTCATTCCCCATTGATGGATTTTTTTCCACAAATTAGAGCAAAAGGCACCTTCCCCAACAAACTGGTAAAAAGGGCTTGAATTTATTAAACTCGATGGGTAAAATTGATATGGCCTCTCATCAACAATAATTCCAAGGTATTTATTTTCAAGGAAGCTCGTTAATAAAATACTTCTAATAAAGAAAAAAAAGAAGGAAGATTGAATGTAGATATCTCACCTATGTAATAAATGTAGAAATCTGACATGTGTAATGAATGTTGGTATCTGACATGTGTAAGGAATTTTGGTATCTGACATGTTTAATGCATATTGGTATCTGAAATGTGTAATGAATATTGTTTAATTGATGTTGGTATCTGAAATGTCAGCTGAATATAAATCTCTGACATGTGTACTAAATTTAGATCTCTGACACGGCTAATGAATGTTGGTATCTGAGATTTGTAATGAATATTAGTATCTGACATGTGTAATACATATTGGTATCTGACATGTGTAAGGAAAGTCAGTCTCTGACATGTGTAATGAATGTTGGTATCTGACATGCATCTGTAATTAATATTGGTTTCTGACCATGCTGACATGTGTAATTAATATTACTATCTGACATGTGCAATGAATGTTGGTATCTGACATGTCCACTGAATATAGATCTCTGACATGTGTAATAATTGTAGATCTCTGACAGGGCTAATGAATGCTGGTATCTAAGATGTGTAATGAAATTCAGTCTCTGACATGTGTAATGAAAGTTGGTATCTGACATGTGCAATGAATATTGACATCTGACATGTGTAATGAATATTGGTATCTGACATTTCCAAAGAATATTGGACTCTGACATGTGTAATCAATGTAAATGTAAGATATGTCTAATGAATGTTGGTATCTGAGATGTGCAATGAATGTTGGTATCTGACACATGTAATGCATACTGGTATCTGACATATTTAATGAAAATAAGTCTCGGACATATGTAATGAATGCAGATCTCTGGCCTTTATTAAACGCCACCGTCCCAATGGGCTTTAGGTAGGCGTCATCATAGGGTCCACAGCCTGTCCGGTCATCGTACAATTAAAGAGGAAAACATAGTGGCGAACTGTAAAAGGGTCCACCACCAAGCATGCAGTACGTTGCAAAATGATAGGGTCATAACCTCTTTTGATAAACTTTTTAACAAGTTTAACAAATATAGTATGAAAGTGATCATGACCGAGGATCTTACGATGTTTATAAATCATATCACCATAGAAGTCAGGTTGTGATAGTCCTTGTCGCAGAAGAGTCCTTAAACTATTTTTGTATTTGGAAAGAAGATCAGGGATACGATAATAAAATTTTGCAAAGGTTATACGAAGTGTATTGTAACAGTAACCCTGATTGAATAACTTTTTAGTTATACAAAGATTACGAATATTAAAGCCCTCAACTCGAGTACAAGCTCTTGAAAAACGAATAAATTGAGACACATACACCCCATAAGAAGTTGCTCGGGGAACATCCCAATCCAAGTGGGGATAATTAACAATGTCAAAATTAAAATCATCTCTCTTGTCATAGATTTTGCTAGTTATTTTACCATTTTCAATCGAGAGATATAAATCAAGAAAAGAAGCGTTATTATCAGATATATTAGCTTTGTTAACCTTAAGTTCTTTAGGATAAACATAATAAACCATAGTTGGAAAGAAAGGGTTGTCAATGTTCAATATGTCATCCAGGTACCGAGAGATGTCATTAAAGGCTTCAATAACATCTGCCTGGGTATCTGGTGAAAGACTCAACATGAAATCCCTTTCATAGCAAAATAAAAACAAATCTGCGACAAGTGGTGCACAGTTCGTACCCATAGGGATACCAACAATTTGTCTATAAACGGTGGTTCCATACCTGACGAAAATATTATCTAATAGGAAGATGAGTGCTTCACAAACTTCATAGCAAGTACACATAGTAAAATTGTCTAAACTGCCGTTAGTAAAAAACGCTTTTATATTATTACATGCCAAAAATGTAGTATTTTCTCTAGAGAATATTTTTTGAATAAGAGAAATTAGCTTGTCTTTAATAAGGTGATGTGGTAAGGTTGTATATAGTGTAGAGAAGTCATAAGTGCTTATTGATGAAACTTGACCTTTATTGAAAATGTTATCAAGAACGTCTCTTGAATTTTTTATAGACCAAAATAAATTAATCCCAGAGTTTTCATAAGTTTTGTCACAATGTAGTTTAACGTGATCTTTAACGGCAGCAAGACAAGAAGTTAACAGTTTGGAGATGTTTGTTGTGTTGCAGGCACTAGAATTCGAAATAAAGCAGTCCATGATGATAAGATCAGTTTGTTTATGTTTTCTATTTTTTGTTCCATCAATATTTTGTAGTATGTCGTGAACAAACTGAACAAGTTGCGTATCGCATGACCGATGGCTTATAAACACATGCTGTCAGTCTATACAAATATCGTTAAGTGTCTCATTGTATTGCTAACAAAGATTCGTTTCAGAGTTTTGCAACATATGCATGTCAAGGACAAAGGTCTATAGTTAGCTGGATTATATTTTGCCCCATTTTTTGAAGATTAGCGCTACATTAGCGCGACGCCAGTCCTCAGGAACAGTTCCTTGATGGATTGACTGGTTAAAGATTGTGAAAAGAAATGCTGGACATTTCATCACTACCCTCCTTCAAAACACTGACGTTTAAGTTATCGGGTTCTTGGACTTCCTTGATCATTCTCACACCCTTGTATCTTCATTCACAGAAGGGACTGTGACTGTTAGTTGGGTAAAGTGTATCAGCTTCACGGGTAAGACTATTGTGGTCATATTGGTAACAGCTAGGGAGACATCAGTTTAATACACACAGATACTCACAAATCCTCTTCTGACAAATGGTCTTTCTCGACATTTAACGTCAGCTCTTCGTTATTTGTATCTATGGTATAATTGTATGTCTATTCGGTTGCTATATTTTCTCTATAATTACTCGTATATTTGCATTCTTGTTTCCAGTATTTGGCTATTTTTCGTTCAAATGAGTGAATAGTCTTACAGTCTATGATACTCTGTGGTAGGGAATTGAATAGTCTTACAGTCTATGATACTCTGTGGTAGGGAATTGAATAGTCTTACAGTCTATGATATTCTGTGGTAGGGAATTGAACAGTCTTACAGTCTACGATACTCTGTGGTAGGGAATTGAATAGTCTTACAGTCTATGATACTCTGTGGTAGGGAATTGAATAGTCTTACAGTCTATGATACTCTGTGGTAGGAAATTGAATAGTCTTACATTCTATGGTACTCTGTGGTAGGGAATTGAATAGTCTTACAGTCTATGATACTCTGTGGTAGGGAATTGAATAGTCTTACATTCTATGATACTCTGTGGTAGGGAATTGAATAGTCTTACATTCTATGATACTCTGTGGTAGGGAATTGAATAGTCTTACATTCTATGATACTCTGTGGTAGGGAATTCCAGGTTTCCAATACTCCATTGATGAAGGAGTATTTGTGAACATTTAATCTCGACTTTATGTTTTATATTTTTAGATTATATCCTCTGGTTCTATTAGATCCTCTTAATTCCTGTTACATCAGTATCATAGTCTTGTATACTTCGATAATATCCCCTCTAGCCCGACTGTACGATAGCGAAGGTAAATCTGTCTGGGTATGACAATTCAGTAAATCCTATTATAAGTTTTGAAGCGCGTCATTGAACATTTTCAATCATGTCCATGTTTTTGTCTAATATGGACACCATACTTGGTTTGCATATTCTAGAACTGGACTTACCAAACTTGTATAAAGCAATTTAAATGTCATTTCATCAAGAAATTGGAATGATCTTCTGTTCCCAGCAAACACATTTACGTTGTTACACCGTCGTGGGAACGTTATGCCTAACGTTATGATAACGTTGTAACGTGCCGTTCCATCAACGTTTTTTGTGCGTCAAGTTATATGCGTGTCCTATTAACGTTGTATCATAACGTAACAACGTTGTGGAAACGTTATTTTTAATGTTTTAACAACGTTGTATGTTATAATTACGTTATAACAACGTTGTAGGAACATAAAACCTTACGTTGTGAGGATGTTATATTATATATTCTGTGATGAATTATAGAAATTTCCCAGTTTGAGAAATTCTATAACATATCCCGTCCTCTACTGTGCTATCTCACCTAGTGCGCAAGATAGCACAGTAGGCAAATGTTATGAACTAAACGATAGACGTCACGATATTACGTCACGAAATGACGTCATAATATTACTCCGCGCCGTCGCCAAAGGAGTGACAGAAGAAGGAATACTTGTGTCAAAAGACGATTGGAAAGAAATTCATCGCAGACTATATATTATATAGTTTAATTAACACTTTTGTCGTGATACGGAAAATAATTCACTCGTGAGAAATATTCTTGCGATATAGAAACTCGTGCGAAAACGCACTCGTTTCTATATCGCAAGAATCTTTCTCACTCGGGAATTATTTCCCGTATCACTTCAACAATGTTAATTAAACTCTATATAATGTGACGTCGAGAGGACGTTTAATAATATAACGTTCCAGCAACGTTTTTTGCCGAGTTTTATGGACGTGCTACCAACGTTGTACCATAACGTTATAATGACGTTGTAACAACGTTGTGGGAACGTTATTTTTAAGTTGTAACAACGTTGTAAGTTATAATTATGTTTTAATCATGATATATAACGTTGTAGGAACGTTGTGATGACGTTAATAATGTAACGTTCCAGTAACGTTTTTTGTGTCGAGTTGTAGGCACGTGCTAACAACGTTGTATCATAATTCATAACGTCATAATGACGTTGTAACAACGTTGTGGAAACGTTATTTTTAGGGGGCACTCCACAGTAAAATATCAAATTCTCAAAGAAACAACCCATGCCATGTTGTCATGCCTAATCCTTGAGTGAAAATAAAGCATACCCCCTTTGATCATACATTTTCTTAAAAAGCATAAAATAACCTATATGTTTCTATACCAAATAAATATACTAACACCTTCTTCTACTCTCACTTTCACCCAATGCATTTGAAAACATGAAAACAGTTTTTTTTTAACTATATTTTAAAGCTCAGTTAGATAAAAGAAACGAGATTTTTCCCCAGCATATGAGGGGTATTGTCATGAACATCATGCTTTAATCTATCAGCAAATTACAAAATATGTCATACGTAGCGGGGTTTTAAAAAGTTATCCAACTTTGATTGATACTATGCAGAAATTACAAGTAAAGTTATCATTTTTTCAATTTTCCATAGTTTCGAATTTTTATTCATAGAACCCATAGAACTCAATGGAGGCATCTCTGATAGGTATCAAAATAAACTTATAAACATCCTCAACAAGAGAAAACAAAAAGCATGCACTTTATAATTATTTTTAATACCATTAATGGCCCTTAAAGATGCTTAGTTGTTTTCTGTCAGATTTACATGATGTTGGCAGTGAGGAGGTGACGTATATTGACAAGTTACAGACAATGCATAATCACATACGGTGACAAAGGACTTTTGAAATCACTTGAAAATTGTTATTGGAAACAAAACGCATGTGTAAATGTATAAAACAAGTGATTATATTTATGTAAAATGTATTACATTTCTATTGAGCAATTACCATGTTATCCAAGTGAATGACAATCAAAAATTGGCAATGCTATAATACACTAAGTGAATTAAATCTGTAACCGTTGACCTTAAAGCTTGGCAAGTGTAACATGATAGCTTAGTGTGCATGCCCATCTATTTATATATACCATAGTAGTGTATTAGCTTCAGTCTTAATAAAGTGCTCCCAAGAAAGAACTTGACATATGAAAGTCATGTTTTCTTTTCTAGAAGTCAATGCGTAGGAGAAACTATTGATCAATATGTTCAGCGTTGTTTCATATATAAACATTACATGATGTCAGAGTAAATTGGAAACTATGTATTGGCAGCAGTGACTCTGTTAACAGGATATTGGTGAAATTGTTTTTGAAGATAACTGTAACAAGACAATGGATAATCGTAAACCGCCAGAAGCATTAAGGCTTGAGAGGAATTTAGCAGAAAATTGGCGAAAATGGTATCAGAGGTTTGATTTATACCTCACAGCATCAGGGATTGCGGAGAAAAGCGACAAAATCAAATCGTCAACCTCTTTGCATGTAATTGGACCAGAGGCGTTGGAAGTATACGACACATTCAAATTCGACACAGAGGATGACAAACTAAAACTGAAAGTTGTTGTGAAAAAATTCCAAGCCTACTGCAACCCAAGAAAGAACTTGACATATGAACGTCATGCTTTCTTTTCTAGAAGTCAATGCGTGGGAGAAACTATTGATCAATATGTAACAGATCTTCGCAATAAAGCATCTACAAGTGAATCTGGGGAGCTGTGCGACAGTCTGATAAAGGACAGACTTGTATGCGGAGTAAATGACAAAATGGTGAGAGCTAGGCTACTTAGAGACTCGGACTTGAACCTTGTAAAAGCTGTGGATATTTGTAGGGCGAGCGAAGTAAGCAAAACTCACTTAAAATGCATAAGTGAAGACAAATCGACACATGTTGAAGTGGTAAAAATGAAGAAAAATCAGCAGTTGCCAAAACAAAATAATCCGCAGATGTGGCTACTATCATGACCAGATAGATGTCCAGCAAAAGGACAAATTTGCAACAAATGCAATTTTAGAAACCATTTTGCAAAAAATGTGTCTCAATGCTACTGCTGGAAACCTTCAGAGGAAACCAAGGGAAATGAAAGGGCCACATGCTTTAAAAACAAAGAAAATTCACGCCATTGATGAATCAGAATCAGAATCTGAAAATGAATCGCATTTCTATGTCGGAAGCGTGGATCACGAACAAAGAAAAGACAGGGACTGGTACAGTAATCTTTTCATACGTGATAGAAAAGTGAAATTCAAATCGGATACTGGTGCTCAGTGTAATGTGATACCAACATCACTTTATGGGGCATTAGGATGTAGGAAAATGACCAGAAGTAAAGCAAAACAATTGCTTACGTTCACAGGAGAGAGGATACGTACTGTTGGAAGGACACTTATAGACTGATTCAAAGGATAGAAACTGTAGCAAACCCAGAGGACATTTTGAATGAGTATCACGATGAGTATCACGATGGTCTGGGATCTTTCAGTGAGCACAAAATTGAAATTGATCCCTCAGTGCGCCCTGTTATACATCCGCCACGGCGAGTGCCTGTTAGACTACATGACAAAGTAAAAAAAGAATTGAAACGAATGGAATCAATGGATGTCATGGAAAAAACTAACGGACCGACCAAATGGGTGAGCTCTATGGTTACTGTTGTTAAACCAAATGGAAATGTATGAATCTGCATGGACTCCAAGGATCTAAATCATGCGATCAAAAGAGAGCACCACCCAATGAAAACTATTGAAGATGGCATGGCAAACATTCCGAATGCCAAGTATTTTTCAAAGCTTGACGCCGAAAGTGGATTTTGGCAAATGAGTCTTGATGAAAAAAGCAGCAAACTATGTACATTCAACACGCCTTTCGGCAGATATAGCTTTAAAAGTCTTCCATTTGGAATTTCCTCAGCCCCAGAAGTGTTCCAAAGAACAATGTCTCAAATGTTGTAGGATATTGAAGGAGCTGATTGTATTTTAGATGACATATTGATATGGGGTGAAACAATTGAAGAGCACAACAGTAGGCTAAGGCAAGTTTTAAATAGAGTTCGCGAGTGTAATCTGAAGTTAAGCAGACAAAAATTCGAGATATCAAGCTTGCCAGACATGAAAAGCAGCTCAGTAATATCGTCTAAGAAATGAAAATATTCTTCAGACAGTAAATGCTCGAACTAAACTGTATAGAGAATCATTCCTACCAACTACTGTTCGCGAGTGGAACTCTTTACCTCAAGATATTAGAAACACAGATTCCATTCATTTATTTAAACGTTATTTGAATCGCAATATCATACAACCGCCCATACAACCGCCCAAATATTTTTACGTGGGAAATAGAAAAGAACAAATTCTACACACCCGTTTACGTACCCATTGTAGTTCATTGAACCTCTATCTGTTTCAAAAAAATATAATCGCATCCCCGTTATGTGATCACTGCCAAAGTGGTAGTAGTGAAGATAACCAACACTTTTTCTTCAGTTGTCCTGCTTACAATGACATACGTACTGACCTTGCACACACCCTTAACCCGTTATGCACAGTTATACTCCAAACACTTTTATGCGGTGATCAGTCGCGACACTAACGCTTCAATATTTGAGGCTGTTCAAACGTATATAATAAAAAGCAAACGCTTCTAATCTTGCAGAGTATGTAGATATGATTGATGCCTGTCGTTGCCAATCAGTGTTGCTGTGTCTCAAGGAGTAGTCCGCCTTCTGATCGCCCGTGTCACCCGTTATAATCCCGTTATCCAACAAAACTATATGCAGTCCTCTTTACTTTCGCCTTTTTTTATTGTTATTTATTTTTTTGAGTTGTAATGTCTCGTTCGAATTACTTTTTGTTTATGTTTTCCTTCACAATCTATCATCATATTTCTTTAATTTCCTTTTGTATGTTTTTTCTTTCTTTTTAAGCTGCTTAAGCAAATATTAACTGAAAACCAATGTGACACTGAATATTTATAATAATTCTACCAATGGGTTCATATATATGTAAGTTCCGTAGCTATTAATACATACTTGAATTGTAAACACGTTTTCCAAGGAGAGAAACTTTATAAGTTTTCTTTCGTTCCAATCCTTTACTTCATATACTGTTAAATGTATTTATGCACGAATTCGAAATGAAATATGTTTAAACCAACTGCCTTTTAAATTTACATCTATACAGCTATAATTGTTAGCCAACAACATTTTTTATTCCAGACAAAGTGAGGCCATTAAGTGACTCCAGATAAATGCATCAATTACAGTTTAATTATACCGCCCAGATAATAATTGAATCAATTACTAAGTGACATTTTCATTATTACAGGAATGTTATCTTAAGCTTGTCAGTTTTAACCAAATAAACATTCATCCAGTTTAATATTTCATTCACAAGTAAGAGTTTGTTTAGCAATATTTAAATGTCATGAAGTACGTTGATTTTCTTTCTAAAACAGGGGAAATGTAACATGATAGCTTAGTGTGCATGCCCATCAATTTATATATACCATAGCGGTGTTTTAGCTTCAGTCTTAATAAAGGAGTTAACATGCTCACAGCGTTGTTTCATATATAAACATTACAGCAAGAGTTGCTTCAATGGAAAGATAATTTATTTTCCAATACTTTTCATATATGGACCGAAGTTGTAAGATAAAAAATAAAACAGTAATACCAAAATACGCTATTTTCTCTTACCATGACGTCATCCATAGTTAAAACGTGACATCATCAATGTTGGGAGAATATGAAGAAACTCTGCCGCTCGCAGGACTTTTCAATACATAAAGTGCACAAATGAAATGAATGAAATGTAATACATTCTTTCGGTAGTTTATGGAGAAGTAATTAACGAGAGGTCAGACTTGAGGCATATACGCTCGTTCGTGGAATATACCTCTCGTCTGACCTCTCGTTAATTCTCCATAAACTACCAAAAGGTCCAATTAAGCAGTATATCTTCCTATAACAAATAGAACAACTGATACATTAAAAATCATGTTTAAATCCAGATATGGTGACACACAAACTTTCAGCATGTTTTGTGTGTGTGTGAAACTAGAACTTTTTGTATAAACATATTTACATTTTAACACAGATACACATATTAACATTTGTAAATATTAATTGCATCTTCAACTAAAGTTACAACTATCAAAACATACAAATATCACTACAACTGAATCTAGTCAGTTGTCTTTCTCTTTTAGAGCAAAGACTCACTTATGTAACTATATGATCTAATGTATATGAAGTAATCCAAAAGTCATAGTACTAAGCACTGTTGTTATATATTTTATGTTCTATTTAGTTACAGCCTTACGGCCTTTAAACCCTATACGTGACACTAATATTAAGTACTAGGTCTTGTAGTATGGAAGAAGAATATATTTTAAGTTTTCCCTATATAACTCTTATGTAAAACATGTGACCACTGGGGCGGGTCATTTATGACCCCAGGGTCATATTTCGAACAAACTTGGTAGAGGACCACATGCAAAATATCAAAGCTCTAGGTCTTGTTGTTTCAAAAAAGATTTTTAAAGTTTTCCCTATATAAATCTATGTAATATATGTGAACCCGGGGCTTGATCATTTATGACCCCGAGGTCATCTTTTGAATAAACTTGGTAAAGGACCATAAGCTAATGCTTCATTTAAATTATCAGACACCTACGTTTTTTAGTTTCGAAGAAGATTTTTAATTTTTTTTTTTTATAAAACTGATTAGGCCTAGGGCGGGGTCGAATTTGATACCAGGATCATCATTTGAACAAACTTGAAGGAGGTCCATATAAGGATGCTTCACACAAAATTTGGTCAAATATGTCAAGCAGTTTCTGAGAAGCATCTATATATATATCTCTCTATATATATATTATAGTATATGCATTTTCCTACAGACATCGGTGGGTTTCCTGTAAATTTGCCCATTTTTAGCTCGTCTATTCGAAGAATAGTGCGAACTCTTGTAGTCACCCACTCGTCGGCGTCGGCGTCCCTGTCGGCGTCCACAATATGGTTAAGGTTTTACATGAAGGCCTGTTTCTCAGAAAATATTTATGCTATTACTTTTAAACTTTCCACACTTATGTGTCATTGTAAGAGCTGTATGGCAAGTACCATAACTGTTAATTGATTTTTGATCAAATTATGCGCATTTTTCGGTTAAGGTTTTACATGAAGGCCTATTCCTCAAAAAATATTTATGCTATTGCTTTCAAACTTTTCTCAATTGTTTGTCATCATAATGGAGACCCTGTATGGCAAGAATCATAACTCTGACTTAATTTTTCAGCAAATTATGTCCCTTTTTCAACTTAATTTTTCTGGTTAAGGTTTTGAGTGAAGGTCCTTTGCTCCGAAACTTTACATGATATTGCTTTCAAATTGTATTTACACATGCACAGTCATAAGGCTATTCTGTATGGCATGTCCATTAACACTTACTTGATTTATTACCAAATTATGTCCCTTTTTTTCAACCTAATTTTTTCTGGTTACGGTTTTGCATGAAGGCCCTTTTCTGCTATTTCACACAAGCTTTCTTCACTTGTTTGTCATCATATGTCAAGTTACATAGACTGTCTTTAAATTTCACTGAATAGTCTTTTCACATTATTACCTCCCTTGAATACACTTCAGTGCAAGAGAGTAGTTATCGTGTACGATCGCACGCGAAGGGACAGTCGCACTGGCTACTATCGAATAAATCGTTAATATACAGTAGGAATACCACGGATCTATAACATATCAGTTCTGTACGCATTTTTACCCCGCGAACATGGACTATTTCTTTGTATTTTATGGACTATTTTACGAATTTTCAATTAAAACAGACGCCATTTTTTTACACCCGAAATTGGGCGCGCTACGTCGGCGAGCACTACGGGTACCTATGGAATCTAACAATACGCGTACAGTGTTTCATACCGTAGATTAGGTAAAAACGAATACCTTACCGGACGAAATAACGTCCCATTATGTGTCAACACGGTGCAGTGTTGGTGATAGGTCAACGTGACATAACTTGACACGCGACATATATTGACATTTTGGTGCAAATTGGATTTGGGAGTATTGTGTGCTGCTAGAGGTCAAGGTATTTGTTTTGTCATTAAAATGTGTTTTTTAATAAACAGTACACACCAAAACTTGTGCATTAAAACTTTCAATATTGGGGGCCAATTTTGTCCCTTATCATACCTAATCCTTTGGAACAATTGGGTTGTCTTCTGTGAAAATCAGCTGTACTCGAGGGTGCGCTCTGTATTTCTAAGACAAAACCTGATCCGAAAACTGCTGAAAATGAACAAAAATGTCGTTTTTTGAAAGAAAATGCCTTGTTTGTGAAGCTCTTAAACTCATTTGGAGCCTTCAAACGTACTTGCAATGAGTTTTAATATTGATTCAGTTCATTTGTAGCTAAACTAGATATTCAAAACTTATGCATTAAAACTTTCAATATTGGGGTCCAATTTTGTCCCTTATTTTACCTATTCCTTTGGAATAATTGGGTTGTCTTCTGTGAATGCTGCCGTTCCTACAAGTAAACAAAAGTCGAATAAACAACGACTAACTTAACTGCTTACACTTAACAAAACTGCTAACGCCCCAAGTAAAACGAAAGTGGAATCAACAACGACTAACTTAGCTGCTTACACTTAACAAAACTGCTAACACCCCCAGTAGGGCTTTTTGGCAAATATTTGAAAAGGTTTTCAACCCATAATTTTAAAACTTCACCAACTATGACATTGGCATCTAAGACACAGTCGCTGAATCGATCGTAATACATTTTGAGAAGAAATGTTTTCGGTATCAACCCACCTTATTTTGCGAATTTTGATATTGTAGTTTGGTACCGAAAACATAATTTCTCAAGCTCTATCGTATCGGATTCAAACTTGCAATGAATATGTCTTACATATTAGTGTCATAGTTGACGAAATTTCAGAAGTCTACGTTAGATATCTTTTGAAATATTTAAAAAAACATCTACCGGGAGTATTAGCAATTTTGTTCAGTTGATAATTATTTCATTTTATTAACCAGCTATAACGTAACTTATATATATTTCACAAAAAGAGTGTAAGACACTGAGTCCATGGAGCAAGTTAGTACCACATAGAAGTACAACAGTTATTTAGATATTTTGTGAAAACAATTCTGCAGACAGTTATTCAGTTTTCGTTTATTCATTTACTCAGTTTTCATTTCTTTATTTACAGAACTTTTCACCTTTCCTTTTAACTCATCATTCGAACGTTCATTGAGTTTAATGAGAATACAATAACACGATTCATAATTAATAGTTTAATCACAAACATAAGGTATGTGGTATAATATTGTGATTATATTTATAAATTAAAAAAAATAAATGATGGGAACATCATTATTTAGTGAAATTTCCGCTCTGTTACACGTGATACTGAACATTGTTTAACAGTTTCCCATCCATTTGTTATTTAAGAAATAGAACATAGTTTACGGTGAATTATCTATAATATATCACGGTTTGGAGTTCAATTGTAAACAATAATTTCACGAGCCCGAAGGGCAAGTGAAATTATTGTTTACAATTGAACGACAAACCGTGATATATTATAGATAATTCACCGTAAACGATGTTCTTTTTCTATTCTAATACCCCTAAAATGTGAAAATAACGCACACATCTGAAATCTTTCGCATTGCTTTGCTTACTCTCCTAACGTTGCATACGTTACAATGCGTAATGCGCAATGCGCAATGCTTATTCTCCTAACGTTGCAAAAATTACAGTGATATATCGTTCAATATAACGAGATATTTTAAACAAGCTATATAGTGCGGGTGTATTAGAATATTAGATATATTAAATGCGGTATGGGTACAAAACGTCCAACGGTAGGGTACGTAACGTCCAATTGCCCATGTTTCGCCCAACGACAGGGTGGGAAACGCATTGTGTGAAACAAACTGCACCCAACGTCTAAACCCTCTACCCTCGCATGTTGCCAAATTAAACGACAAGTTTGGCAGGTAAATTTATATGAATGGTCCGGTTGAGAGCGTACAATTATTCGGTATCCATTGCATGTCAGAAGATATACCGTTTCCTGTTTCCGCGGACTTTCAATGTTCTGACGGAAAATCTATACCGGTCCCTGGTGGATATACCGTCACTCATGCAAAACAGAAAATGCATTTTTTCGCATATAATTCCTCAAAATACAAGACCAGGACTTTGAGCATTTGACTTGCACCAAAATTCCTTTGTTTTATTGCTAAAATCAACATCCACGGTACATTATTTGCTGAGAAAACAGCCTGAACATGTGTACTCTCTCGATCAATTGTTGCGATAAAACCAAAGGGGCAAGCATACGCAATGGAGAGATTGGCCTATTATGCTCAAGGAACAACAGTAGATAGGTTTGTAACTATCGTAAAATATATGATATATGTGCGACGTACCTTTTGACAGGATTTCTGTCCGCCATCTTGAATGGATGTACCGTGTTCCGGAAAGGAAGTACCGTAACACGATCCAGACAGTGGAATAAGTTAGGTTAAAATATACGCAAAGAAATTTACAAAGAAACCAGATTATTTCTTATATATTTTTTCTCGAGCGGATGCAAGTAAAAGCGATTACTTATTATAACTGCTAGGTTCGAGCGGATGGTAGTCGTGTTTATTTTTCATTCACTCGCATACGCTCATTCGTGAAAAAGAACAACACGACTACCATCTCGTGATGGATTTCCTTATAATCGATCGCAGCAGTAAAATAATCTCTATTTACTTGCATCCGCTCGAGAAAAAAAACACACACACATACCATCTAGTGAAGAATTTCCTTATAAGGAAAAACCTTATAATTGAACCCAGTAGTTACCAGTAATAATCTTCAATTTTGTATTACTTTTGGCTCGTTTAATTACCACATATTTCAACTACCTGTGTTGCCCCAACCCCGCCCAACCAACAAAAAAAAGAGAAAGATACAAACCATCATGCAGCTGTTTATGATTATTTCTAAACAATAGCGTTTGTATAGTTATTATTTATTTCCAGGTTTCAAATGAAGGCGCAACATATGAAGCAGGAAGGTTAAGCCAGAAAGGACCAAAGGATTTCATTTTTGCTCTGCTCGAAAAGTTGAACTCGCTCCGAGACAGTTTGCACTCTGAGACAGTTTGGACAGAATTATGTTTTTGTTTTGTGATAATTGAATATTGTCACAACGAAGAGAGAAATATACCGTTTGGTTTGGTCATGATTTTATTCTCCTTTGTGGCTGGCAATTCCGAATAATCGAAAGCCTTAAATATTTAATTTATCACCTCCCAGTCGATATTATTTAACGAATCGGCTGTGATAGCTCAATAGAAGACAATATTTTTGTTTACATAAAAAAGTAGTCCGGCCAAGGTCGAAAACTCGGGCTTGCGCAGTCGCAAGGGGAAAAAAGAAATGCACAGTGAGTTAGTTTGCGTTCACTGAGTTAGTTATTAATATTTAGCGATACCGAATATTCTTTCATTAAGACATTCCGATCTTTCGTACATAAAATTATCTTCTGTACTATTAAACAGCTGTTAAACTTTATTTCATGAAACGAACTTTGAGGTCGAGCTTGTCCGTAGATTAGATAACAGTTAATTCCGTTTTAGTCTTTCCAAAACCACGGATCAGGCAGGTTGGTAATCTAATTTCTTATATTAACGTCGCCATTTATATGTGTGATATACCATATGCCATATATCTTGCCTGAACACTAACATTACGCATAATATTTCACTATTTGTAGTCTATCGATCAATACTATTAAATAATTGTGGAAATACTCTTTCTCCCATTTCTTCAATTGCAATATCGCATGGCAATCGATAGAGCAAGATTTTGACACTTGGCAGTTGATATAAAGACGTTTCCGAGTCCTAACCCGTTAAGGCCTAGTCTGATTTGTACCAGAAGGAAACCGTCTCCATGGAAAGATATCTCCAAGGAGAGTTTATTCACATGGTTTTAAAAGCATACACATTTTCCTACAGGTTCCCCACAGCAGGTCAACATGTCTCTATACTGGATAACAGCGGTCTTACTACAGATAACTTGCACATGTAGGTATATGTATGATATTTTAAAGAGACTGGGGGTGATATGAAAGTATTATGTGTGACACTCCAAATACGAATAAAAGCATTATAACGTGTTACAGTTTCTTATTTGATGTGAATATGCACCCAACTAGACCCCATGAAACAGAAAATTTAACTACTGTTAATGCAAAAAATGACTCGGCTTATTTGTGTTATAAAAAAAAATGTCATCACTTCACATGATGCATTAAGGCTCTCATACATTCTTGTTTTTTTATCGGAGTTCATTAATCTTTATTTGATTATGTGTATAACAGTTCACATACATATACAATGGATTTACACTAATTACTAGATACCTTATCGCCTCCAGTCCCTTTACTAAATGGACCAAGACAATTGAATATTTGCTGTCTAATTTAATATGCATGTATGGGATGGAAAACACATTTATCCATGGTAACGAATGTAAGCATTTGCTTTGGCAACGTCTTAATAATTCCCGGTAGTTAATGATGTACGAATCTGTTAAACACTGGACATATGATGAATAGAGTTGTCCGTACGCCCATACATACGTCCATTCCGATCGATACATTCGAAAGCATAACGTCCACACTCATGCCATGTCATTGACCGTGGTGAGAAGAGGAACTATATGGATTTTGGTGTAAGTAGGTCCAAGGTCAATGCCATCATGACCTCATATGAAACTAAGAGGAACTAAATTACCTTATTTCTAATGTCTTTGAAAGCACGTAAAACACACATTTCCCAGTAAATTATCTGTATAAGTTATCATATACAACAACTGTGGAATCCGCAATGAATAGTAACATACATTTCAACTGGGGGTTAACATTTAAAAAACATAACACTTTTTATTCAGTTCATGCCCATACACGTATGTGCTAATCTCTGTGAACCTTCCATTATGCGGAGAAACGTATATAACAAAATGCTGGGCTAGTATCAGACTTTATCACATAACATGCGGTGTGGGAGTGTAATAACACCATTCAATATTTTCGATATTCCACTAGTGGTATAACATACCGTTAATGACTTCATGGACGTCACGTAAATGTACGTTTTCTGACATAATGAGACGTTATAAATTATGTAATAAATATAATCTAACATTCGTTCTCATTCATTATTTAATTTATTAAACTCGTTAGCAAAAATGATATAATGCTCGGCAAAAGCCTCGGCAAAAATGATATACGCATTATATCATTTTGCCAACTCGTTTAATAAATTCAATAATGAATGAGTACTCATGTAAGATCCTCTATGTATTTAGAGTTGCGCAACCAATAACAAATCAAAAGAAAACTTGACATCAACGTACACAACGGAGTCACTTCATGATATCAGCATCAGTAGTCATCGTATTGTATGTCTGGGTCTTACACAGAATTACATTCCGTCGAGTTCGTTGACGATTTGCCTATGTTTTGTTTAGCAGTGGTGTTTGTTTGTTGTATGCGTGCATGTAGTTTAGTTTGCGGATATGAAGTCGATGAGACATGATTCGCATAATTTGCATTAAAACTTTCTACAAGTGTTACTATAGCAACGAATTTAGTAATGAAGTATAATAAGCACATTACATTTATATTATGGATATTTCTTGTTTCGTTACGCGGTTCTTAAATTAATTGTTTTTATAAAATATCTGAAAACAAGCATGCTATTATCGCCATTCTATATCGATGAAACCTTACATAATTAATGATCTCTCACATGATATGACATTACAGATGCACTAGATTGTTACATATGTTCCAATGTGAGCAACACAAATGATTGCCATACTACTGCAATGTGTCAGGATAATGAGGCAAGTAGTCCAGCTATCATAGTAGAATTTATCGTTTAATTTCTCTAGGTTCATATTTCATAGCACTCTCGCCCTGTGTTGTACGATTAATATACGACCGTCAATAGGATATATAAGCGTATGGTTTCCTACTTTCTGTGACTACAGTTTTCTAGGTGTAAGCATACGGTTTAAGTTCTAGCTAGGTTACCAAATCAACCAAGGGGTGTTCAGTATTAACATAAGCAATTTTATCAATACGTGCATAAAGTATGTATCATTGGAACTGGAATTTTCTGTGGTAAATAAAAACACCTTAGTTTTGAAAATCGGTTGAGAAAAACATACTTTACAGCCAAAATGCTTTTTTGAAGGGTCTTTTCACATGTAAACTCCATATTCATTTGCTGTGTTAGCAGGTCATTATATTTACAACTACATACAACTTATTTAGTTTAACGTCGAATTTGTCTGAAATGTCCTACAAGCGTTTGGCTGAAACACCCACATTGAATTTATATATTTTCACATAAGTCTTTGGAATTGCATTAACGTATAAAATCTTGCCCAAATCAAAATCATTACTCTTACTACATTCATTTTCTATTTTCAGCAATGCTTTACCAAAACATCAGGCGTCGGTGAACAAACCACATATGAATTAGGATGCAAATCTAGAGATGTAACTACCGATATATGCTACCTTTCTGGTTTCTACTTTATTTGAACATGATTGTTGTTTATAAGCAAACTTGTCTTATGTTATCAGA
Organism: Cyrtodaria siliqua; assembly: GCA_037043455.1. Taxonomy (NCBI): domain Eukaryota; kingdom Metazoa; phylum Mollusca; class Bivalvia; order Adapedonta; family Hiatellidae; genus Cyrtodaria; species Cyrtodaria siliqua. Next base: position 47,852 of record JAWPHD010014826.1, read on the forward strand.
CTTTAAACAGTTAGAGGCAATTGCACGTTGTATTTAGTTGAAGCTATAAATAGCCAATACTATATAACGCCATGTTGAATGTTTAAATTGGTTCAAATCCTACATAAGACTATAAACTCTAGCAAAACAGTAGCACTGTCTGTGTAAAACAATTTATTTTATTTGTTGTGGGGTGGGGGTAAAATGTCCAATTTGTATTCTGTTTCGTTGTTGTATTTAGTAAACGTATTATTTGTTTTTTGTATGGATTATGGATGGATATACATGTTCCAAAATTTAAATCTGTTCTTTCACTTTATGATGAAAATAGATAGAAACTTGATCGGGTTAGTAAACAAACAAAAGCTTCCTTATGTATTTATGACCCCATTTTTTCTGGTGATATCTGTATACTTCCTTTTTTTAAACGGAGCATTTAGTTATATCAAAATGATACTGCTGCATTTCCCTTGTTGTTAAACATATTAATATGTGATATTTAAACATTGGTTTCAGAGGGAACTATAATTAATGATTTCAAACCTTTAATGTATAAAATTGATTGACATAATACATAAAACTAGATTATCCAACTGAGATCAAATTCCCGAGTTATCTATTATATTATGCAATATGACGGAAAACAAAAATGGCAAGTACTTTTTCAATAATGCGAAGTATAATGCTTACATATACTTTCTGATGATACCCTATTAAAAGCCGTTGTCAATACGGAGGTCTCCTGATATTTGTCTCTTGGATCTAGTAGTATCCTATTTGAGGATTGTCTCTGGGTAACCAAGCTATAACTACTTTAGGCGGGATGTCTATAGATGTCTTTCAAGTAGTGTATCATGGGATGCGTGTCTTTGAGGTTGCATATCTAGTAATGCCTTAGTGGGCTGTGACGCCGAGGTTGTTTATCTAGTAATGCCGAAGATGGGATGTGTCTCTGTGGCTGGCTATCTAGTAGTGCCTTAAGTGTTATGTGACTGGGTTTGTTAACCTAGTAGTGCCCAAGGTGGGATGTGTATCTGTGGCTGTCTATCTAGTAGTGCCCTAAGTGGGATGTGTCTCTGGGGTTGTCTATCTAGTAGTGCCCTAATTGGAATGTGTCTCTCGGGGTTTCTATCTAGGAGAGCCATAGGTGGGATGTGTCTCTAGGGTTGTTTATCTAGTATAGAGCCCTAAGTGGGATACGTCTCTAGGATTACTTAGCTAGTAGTGCCCTTATAGGGATGTGTCTCTGGGGTTGTCTATCTAGTAATGACCTGGGTGGAATGTGTCTCTTGGGCTGACTATCGGGCAGTGCCCTATGTGGAATGTGTCTCTGTGGCTGGCTATCTAGTAGTGCCTTAAGTGGTATGTGTCTCTGGGGTTGTTAACCTAGTAGTGCCCAAGGTGGGATGTGTATCTGTCGCTGTCTATCTAGTAGTGCCCTAGGTGGGATGTGTCTCTGGTGTTGTCTATCTAGTAGTGCCCTAGGTGGGATGTGTCTCTAGTGTTGTCTATCTAGTAATGCCCTAGGTGAGATGTGTCTCTGGTGTTGTCTAGCTAGTAGTGCCCTAGGTGGGATGTGTCTCTTGGGTTGTCTAGCTAGTAGCGCACTAGGTGGGATGTGTCGCTGGTGTTGTTTATCTAGTAGTGCCCTAAGTGGGATGTCTTTGTAGTTGTCTATCTAGTAATGCACTAGGTGGGATGTGTCTCTGGTGTTGTCTATCTAGTAGTGCCCTAGGTGGGATGTGTCTCTAGTGTTATCTATCTAGTAATACACTTGGTAGGATGTGTCTCTGGTGTTGTCTGTCTAGTAATGCCCTAAGTGGGATGTATCTCTGATGTTGTCTGTCTAGTAGTGCCCTAGGTGGGATGTGTCTCTGGAGTTGTCTATCTAGTAGTCCCCAAGGTGCGATGTGTCTCTGGTGTTGTCTATCTAGTAATGCCCTATAGGCGGGATGTGTCTCTGGTGTTGTCTATCTAGTAATGCCCTAGGTGGGATGTGTCTCTGGTGTTGTCTAGCTAGCAGTGCCCTAGGTGGGATGTGTCTCTGGTGTTGTCTATCTAGTAATGCCATAGATGGGATGTGTCTCTGGTGTTGTCTATCTAGTAATGCCCTAGGTGGGATGTATCTCTGATGTTGTCTGTCTAGTAGTGCCCTAGGTGGGATGTGTCTCTGGAGTTGTCTAGCTAGTAGTGCCCTAGGTGGGATGTGTCTCTGGTGTTGTCTAGCTAGCAGTGCCCTATATGGGATGTGTCTATGGTGTTGTCTAGCTAGTAGTGCCCTAGGTGGGATGTGTCAATGGTGTTGTCTAGCTAGTAGTGCCCTAGGTGGGATGTGTCTCTTGTGTTGTCTAGCTAGTAGTGCCCTAGGTGAGATGTGTCTCTGGTATTGTCTAGCTAGTAGTGCCCTAGGTGGGATGTGTTTCTTGGGTTGTCTAGCTAGTAGCGCACTAGGTGGGATGTGTCGCTGGTGTTGTTTATATGGTAGTGCTCTATGTGGGATGTGTCTCTGGAGTTGTCTATCTAGTAGTACCCTAGGTGGGATGTGTCTCTGAGGTTGTCTAACTAGTAGTCCCAGAGGTGGGATGTGTCTCTGTGGGGTGTCTATCTAGTTGTGTCCTAGGTGGGATGGGTCTCTTGGGTTGTGTATCTATTAGTGCCTAGGGTGGGATGTGTCTCTTGGGTTGCCTATTTAGTAGTACCCTAGGTGGTATGTGTGGTGTTGTTTATCTAGTGCTGCCCTAGGTGGGATGTGTCGCTGGTGTTGTTTATCTAGTGCTGCCCTAGGCGGGACGTGTCTCTGGTGTTATTTATCTAGTAGTTCCCTAGGTGGGATGTGTCTCTGCGGTTGTCTATTTAGTAGTGTCCTAGATGGGATGGGTCTCACGGATTGTCTATCTAGTAGTGCCCTAGGTGGGATGTGTCTCTGTGACTGCCTATCTAGTAGTGCCCTAGGTGGGAAGTGTCTCTGTGACTGCCTATCTAGTAGTGCCCTAGGTGGGATGTGTCTCTGTGACTGCCTATCTAGTAGTGCCCTAGGTGGGATGTGTCTCTGTGACTGCCTATCTAGTAGTGCCCTAGATGGGATGTGTCTCTCTGACTGCCTATCTAGTAGTGCCCTGGGTAGGATGTGTCTCTGTGACTGCCTATCTAGTAGTGTCCTGGGTGGGATGTGTCTCTGTGACTGCCTATCTAGTAGTGCCCTAGGTAGGATGGGTCTCGTAACTAGACAACGTTTGTTTTGAAGTAAATACAGCACGCAATTAATTCAAACTCACTAACCCAATAAATTGTGTTATTGCTCATGCCCAGTACTTCTTTAGATCCCATGTATGTAATACTTGCTGACTTTCCGCCTTATCACAGGAACACTCTGTATATAGAATATTATCAATGCCAAAGTCGACTTAAGCATTGACCTTTACGCCGCTCCTTTTATCAATGCTAAAGTCGACTTAGTGCATTTCGTTAGCACTTATGGCGTACATTTTGTTTGACATAATTTAACTAGTCTAAAGAGCAACGAACCTTCGTGATTTAATTTTCGTTTAGACTATTACTTCGCTTCAGTTCCTCAGAATTAGGAATATGATATGTATATATTTCCATCCGTATAAGATCTGATTTAAATACGGAATTGAAGCCATATAAAAGAGATTTAAAGATACGTAATCTATAAAGTGATACGGTAACTGTACTTGTTGATATGTGATTTTCGATTGACCTGTAATCGTATGCTAAAGCTCTTTATAATTTATCTGTCTTTCGTACTTGTAACATCGATGAATACTGCTTTCAATAATGCGTCTTTAAATGTGTCAAGTCCGGGATTTGAACTACTGGCCACGCCGATAAAAGCTACGGATACACGACATCGCATATATAAACGCACACTTCTGCATTGAATATGCAGTAGTCAAACTATCCACATTCCACTGTGCCAGGCTGTACTGGGATTTCTCGTTGCTATCAAGGCGGAGGGCCTTTACTCCTTAGAATTACACACACACACACATACTCGAATATCCTAATGACAGTTTTGTATGTGAGGCAAAAATAAGTTATCAATTTAAAAAATAAATGTTTTAACGTAGAAGTCCACATTGAATTTTGCGGGTTTCAATGCTATCCGGGCGGGGTAGATTTCTCAGCACCATAGCACTAAGTGTCGGTAGTTCCCATTACACGGCCTTAAACATCAGAGAGTGAATATAACATTATATAACAACCTGCACACAACCAGGCATGGGTGATCTAAGTAGAACGGTGAGACTCAGTTGGCGATGGATCAAAGATGTAGCAAATGTCATTCCCTACATGATATAGAATTCCCCAAACGAATTAAATGGGGATCGAGAAATATTCATTTCACCCCGATATGTCTGTACATTAAGTCATATGCCTTTATTCGTTTAACTTACGGTCTTATTATTTCAGAATTGTCGTCAAGCAGTGACCACAGCCTCCCCCGTGTCAATTGTCGGGCGTTTCATCTTACAGACTGACTGTTCACAGTGCTGTGCTCTTGATACATGCAACAAGAAGCTGTGTTCCTCGGGCACACAAGGTCAGTTGTGTGCACATTGATATTTCCGATCTTAGAATTCAATTGATTTCAAGTTTATATTTTAGATGCAACAATTATGCCTCGTTATTTTAAAAGTCGTTCTCTCTGTTATAACTGAAGTAACGTGCTACGGTGCTGAGAAATCGACCCCGCCCGGATAGCACTGAAACCCGCAAAATTAAATGTAGACTTCTACCATGTCTACGTTAAAATATTTATTTTTTAAATTGATAACTTATTTTTGCCTCACATACAAAACTGTCATTAGGATATTAAAGTATGTGTGTGTGTGTAATTCTAAGGATTAAAGGCCCTCCGCCTTGATAGCCACGAGAAATCCCAGTACAGCCGGGCACAATGGAATGTGGATTGTTTGACTACTGCATATTCAATGCAGAAGTGTGCGTTTATATATGCGATGTCGTGTATTTAAGTAAACTTGCGACGCCCAACGAGATTCATTTACGTATATATATTATCATATGAAAAATACCTATTTCTAGGTTGAAGAATTGTTCATAAAAATGACCAAAGGACAGTGGAGGCACAATCTAAAGATGTATTCGCCTACTCTCCACGCCATTCGTATATCAAAACGATTACCAAATAAGAAAAAATGAACATTTAAAAATAACACAAATTATTTTCCATACTCCATATTGCAGTGATAAATGAAGTAGGACCATGCGAGGATGATCCCAAGTTCGACTGTGCTACAATCAGCACTGCGTTTAACATCTGTAATGACATACTGCATGCTAAAACCGTCTGCAAAAAGTTCTGTGGTCTTTGCGATATTGGTAAATAATTTTATTTTTTACTTTATCAGATTGTTTTATGACAGCTATTGGTGTAATTATCGTGCAATTGCAGAGAAACACAATTGAATTGTAATGAAGTTTAGCAACACATCAACACATTCACTCAGGATCCGCCGCAGGAAAAGGAGAAAGGATACATAGGAATCCAGAAATCATGCTTTACTCTTATCGAATTTAACGTTTGCATTTCACGGGAACGCCCGGTTCACGTCCTCTTTGACTGACGAGGCTAAGTGAAATGCATTGGCCAAGATTAAACCTTCTGGCGCCAATGAATTTCGGACTCCTGGTATCTGGATTCAGAGTCGAACGTGCTTTCCACTGTGCCACCAGGGCCCCCTAGACAGATTAACAAAGTGTAAGATAATTATTACTGTGATGCATCTTTAGCTCAGTAGTAAAAGACCTGGGCCTACAAGCGGAAGGTCGTGGGTTCAAACCCCGCCGGATGCTGGTCTCTTCATATCGTGATTCATTAATTCATTGCTTATCTTCATCACCATTTGGCATAAAGCCACCTTCTTGGCCCTCATATGTGCTTCAGTAGTAGTAAGTATCTCTCTGTTATCTTGTGACGATACTAGACCGAAAGTAGGAACGCTGTTAAAACAAAGAGTCGTTTGTTCTTCGTCTGACGCATCTTAAGTATACGCATCTGAAGTATGCCTTGTCCAGTAGCCTAGTTGTTGCATGATTGGAGTTCTATGGACTACTATTGGGATGTAGTTTTACAATAATAAACAATATTTTCTGACATATCAGCATTTTCCCAGAAAAGAACACTTCCATGAAATAAAGAGAAATATCAGAGACAACAACGAGAGTCGTCGTCGAAACAGAATATACAGCGATGTTTCAGCAGAAAGTATGCCACGACAGACATCTATCAAGTAAGAGAGATAACATCAGAGCTGACTGTAGACGGATTGATGGGAAGCGTAAGAAATGAGCAGAGAAAAGAGTTGAGAAGGTGGGAAAAAAGAAAAATAGATCCTATTGTATAGCATTAAGCTAAGCATATAATTCCAATTTTTCATCGACTGTTGTTGCCTCATTATCAAAGTTCTGTATATTTCAGTCGACGGTGCGTGGTCCCAATGGAACAACTGGAGCAGCTGTGATGTCACATGCGGCATGGGTCACGTGGTAAGAACCCGCACATGCACTGACCCCGCCCCTGCTCACGGAGGTCTTGATTGCGTTGGCGATTCAACCGAACAGTCCTCGTGCTCTCTGGCAAAATGTCCAAGTACGTTTCTTGTCTAATTTTAACTCATTTGCCAAAACTATTTTTTTTATTTGCGTGTATAAAATAAACACATAAAATAAGATTCACGGTTAGTAAACATGAATTAACTTTAAATCAGTGAGTTGTTTGCATGGCGGCGACCAACACGTACCACGATAACTGGGTGAACGAGCATATCTTGTTTCGTAAATTGATATAAGTATACATTATGTTAAATAAATTTGAATTATTCTTTAAATATAAAAAATAGACAAATCAAATATAAACAGCAACCGTTTGACAGTATGAATCAAATATATGCTATGGTAATAGTTATTTGTATGTAAACATTGCAATAATAATAGACTGAACATTTTAAATGCGTAAAACACAGTTTGGTAAACCACGTGACATTTTATTATATACATTTCTCGGGAAATGGCGTCCAAACAAGACATGTTACAATAACAATAACAAGTTTAGTAATATTTAAATGTGAATTCTGAGTTTATTATGTTGAGATAACGCCCTGTTTATGAGCAAGCATAGGTCCTTTAGAATTCTAGCTTAGTTTCCGTTTCGATTTTCTAGAATCTGCGTGATGCTGAGAGTATATCGTTAAAATATGGTATACTGTTAAGTTAATTGGTCAAGCTAAATGATAACACTATCAAATTATTCTTCTGGCTCCATAACAGTCCGCATAGTAAACAGACCGAAACAGGTGGATACTAATATGTACGTATGGTTATTTTTAGTACACGGTCAGTGGAGCCTGTGGTCGTCTTGGGGCGCCTGTAGTGTCACATGTGGAGTCGGTTTACAACGTCGCGACCGCAGTTGCTCTAGTCCCTATCCTTCTCCGGATGGCAACCCTTGCTTCGGCGATAGCAGAGACGATCGAAACTGTGTAGGGAAAGCTTGCACCGGTAAATGATCTATCTCTTAGGACATATTCCAGAACGTAAATGCAGATGTACATATGAAAGAGAATCGCTCATTACTATAGTAATACACAATCACAGTTATAGGATAAACGAGTCTGATATCAGTTGTGTTTCCCGTGCTGTTGTTTTATGACAAGGTGAAGGAAATGATCAGATATCAGTTCAAATGTGTGTAGACGTATCAGTCTCATCCATTCGAACGTTCAGGAAATGAAATATGCTAACTAGCTACTAGTTCCTTTATAAAAAGTAGATATAAATATCGAACAGGAAAAGTAGCATTCAAGGACGACAGTCAACCACAAACACAAATAGAACAACTATATATAAAGATGAAAAAAAGGCAAGATAAGACATCACAAACACACAAGGGTTGACAATAGGGCTACCACCTTCGAACCGTCAGTGGCAAAAAAAAGGGCCGCTGGGGGTTTACACCTTCTAGGGTGCAACAAAACTCAATATTATCCTATTGCCGTCCCAATAAACGGGACAGTGTAAATAAAGATATCCCCACCAGGTTATAATCTTTAACAAAGAAGGCAGCGTTAATAGGCAATATAAGTCAAACACATAAATGATCATGTATATATAATATGAAAAACAAAAGTATAGAAAGCCACAAAGTAAGTACTCATTGACATGGTAGCAGCAAGAACAACACGAGAACAAACCGTTACGGGTACGACAAGACAATATTATAGACAAACATCAAATGCTACCGTCCTATAAGGCTTTTGGTAGACGTCATCATAAGGTCCACTCCCTGTCCGGTTTATCGCACAATCTAAGATGAAAGGATAGTGGCGAACTGTAAATGGGTCAACCAATAAACATGCAGTACGTTGCAAAATGTCATAAGCTCTTTTGATAACATTTTTAACAAGTTTAATAAAGATTGCTTGAAACTGATTATGACCAAGGATCTTACGAAGTTTGTAAATCACATCACCATAGAAGTTAGAACCCTTTCTTTCACCATAGAAGTTAGAACCCTTTCTTTCCAACTATGGTTGATAATATTTATCCTAAAGAACTTCAGCTTAATAAAGCTAATATATATTTGAAAATAACGCTTCTTTTCTTGATTTAGATCTCTCGATTGAAAATGGTGAAATAATTAGCAAAATCTATGACAAGAGAGATGATTTTAATTATGAAATTGTTATTTACCCCCACTTGGATGGGGATGTTCCCCGAGCAATTTCCTATGGGGTGTATGTGTCTCAAATTATTCGTTTTTCAAGAGCTTGTACTCGAGTTGAGGACTTTAATATTCGTAATCTTTGTATTACTAAAAAGCTACTCAATCAGGGTTACCGTTACCATAAACTTCGTAAAACCTTTGCAAAATTTTATTATCGTAACCCTGATCTTCTTTCCAAATATAAAAGTAATTTAAGGACTCTTCTGCGACAAGGACTATCACAACCTGACTTCTATGGTGATGTGATTTATAAACTTCGTAAGATTCTTGGTCATGATCACTTTCATACTATCTTTGTTAAACTTGTTAAAAAGTTTATCAAAAGAGGTTATGACCCTATCATTTTGCAACGTACTGCATGCTTGTAAGTGGACCCTTTTACAGTTCGCCACTATGCTTTCCTCTTTAATTGTACAATGACCGGACAGGCTGTGGACCGTATGATGACGCCCACCTAAAGCCCATTGGGACGTTGGCGTTTGATGTTTGTCTATGATCTTTCTTGTCGTGCCCTTAATGGTTTATTCTCTTGTTGCTCTGGCTTCTGCCAAGTCATTGAGTACCTTCATTGTGGCTTTCAAGGCTATTGTTTTTTTTGTATTATATTTACACGAGCATGTTTGTGTTTTACTTATATTGCCTATTGATGCTGCCTTGTTAGTTAGAGATTAGATCATGGCGGGGATTTCTTTATTTACACTGTCCTGTTTTAAAAGATGACGGTAGGGTAAGTGTGAGGTTTGGTGCACCCTAGAACCGGTTTAAACCCCCCAGTGGCCTACTTTGCCACTGACCGTTCCAAGGCGGTAGCCCTATTGTCAACCCTTTTGTGTTTTTGATGTCGTTTGCTTTTATTATTACTTTTGCCTTCTTATTTGTCTGTTTGCATGTTTGTTTCTGTGTTTTGTGGTTGACTGTCCTCCTTGAATGCTACTTTCCCTGTCCGATCTTTTTATATTTCTTTAGGTTGTGATAGTCCTTGTCGCAGAAGAGTTCTTAAATTACGTTTATATTTTAAAAGTAGATCAGGGTTACGATAATCAAATTTTGCAAAGGTTTTTCGAAGTTTATGGTAACTGTAGCCCTGCTGGAGTAGCTGTTAGTTATACAAATATTACGAATATTAAAGTCCTCAACGCGACTACAAGCTCTAGAAAAACGAATAAGTTGAGAAACATAGACCCATAGACCCCATAAGAAATATTTCGGGGGAACATCCTTATCTAAATGGGAATAATTAACAATATCAAAATTAAAATTAAAATCGTCTCTCTTGTCATAGATTTTACTAATTATTTCCTCATTTTCAATCGAGAGAAGAAGCGACATTATCAGAAATGTTAGCTTTGTTGAGTTGAAGTTTCTTAGGATAGATATTATTAACCATAGTAGAAAAGAAAGGATTGTCAATTTTCAGTATGTCATCCAAATACCGACACTTTTCAAAATACCACATACATTTAATTTTCCATAAAAATATAATTTATTTGTTGTTGTTGCCTTTAGTAATCATTGATGTTATTAAGAAACAAATATTCCCAGTCGTCCATAAATATCCACCTGACAAAGAAAGCTACACTATACAAATTCGTTTTTGATATGCAACTATACTTAACAGCACATACCCTAACGGGCGCGGGATTATTAAACCAGATATAAAAGTCAAACAGGAAATGAAGCATTTAAGGACCCAACACACACAGAGAAACAAACAACAACTACAAGATAAATGAAAGGCAGAGTATTTGACATCTCAGAAGTAAAACGGTTGACAATCGGACTACCGCCGTGGATCGTCAGTGGCAAAAAAAGCATATGGTGTTTTTAACCAGGGTCTAAGCTGCACCAAACTTCACTCTTACCCTATTAACGTCTCAGTACAACGGAATGTCCAGCACAAATAAAGAAGTTTATCCTCTCTACAACAAGGCATCATGACTTTGCAATTTAAGTAAAACACAAAGATGATCATGTGTATATGAATATAATACACACATTGACTTGGCAGAAACCAGAGCAACAATGTAATACACCGTTAATGACTATTGGTCGGCCATCTTAAAAACAGATCCAACATGATGGGATATGATTAAGTGAAACTCACCCTAGAACCGGTTTAAACCCCCAGTGGCCTACTTTGCCACTGGCCGTTCCAAGGCGGTAGCCCTATTGTCAACCCTTTTTGTGTTTGTGATGTCGTTTGCATTTATTATTGCCTTTGCCTTCTTGTTTGTCTGTTTGCGTGTTTGTTTCTGTGTTTTGTGGTTTACTGTCCTCC
>JAWPHD010014827.1:0-58870 GCA_037043455.1 Cyrtodaria siliqua
TATATAACTCTATGTAAACAAAGATGGCCACTGGCAGCCATATTTAACGTTGAATCAAAACGATTTTTGACAAGGATCAACACCATGTCATGCTGATCATTTTAGAAAACTCTATTTTTAGCTTTGGCGGCCATTTTGGATTTCACATCAACATGAATTTTTGCTAGGATCAACTAGACTTTATGGGCAACATTTCTGTAAAGTTTCATGAATATCCATCCAGTAGTTTCAGAGGAGTTGTCGCTACAAATAAAAGTTTACGGACGGACGGACGCCGCACCACGGCATAAGCTCTGCTGATCAGTCGAGCTAAAAATGACATTGGATTATTTGGACCGTATTGCGAATTAATAAACCAGGAGAGACTTTAAGTGAACTGGATTAAAGGGATAGTTGACAAGTTGTTTAAAGGGACATTTGACAATTTAGATTGATTGAATTGGATTTTATAGTCGCACCAACAGCTAAGGTCATATGGCGACTTTCCAGCTTCCATTGGTGGAGGAAGACCCCAGGTGCCCCCTCCGGGCAATTTTCGTGCACGGGCTGGCACCTGGGTAGAACCACCGACGTTCCGCAAGCCAGCTGGATAGCTTCCTCACATAAAGATTCCCAGGCCCCTGAGGGATCGAACCTACAGCGGTGAGGGGCAAGTGATTTCAAGTCAGAGACGTTAACCACTCGGCCACGGACGCCCCTTGACAATTTAGATTAAAATATTATTTTATTCATATATCGGATTGTAAAGAAATGATGTATTTTCTGTAAGTGAATGTTTTTCATTGAATAAATTTGTTGATTGATTGACTGACAACATGCCCTCGGGCAGAAGAGCTAACGATGAGAATAGACTTGAATTGGAGACAACTTTATTCAGCTGTTCTTGATAAAATTGTCAACATAAACACTGGTAATCTAGTATTAAACTCAACCAGTTAGTTTGACACACTGACAAGACTGTAAAGGTTTTAAAATTAAAGGGACAGACAGCAATCTAGAAGATTTATAAAGCTTTTAAATTAGTGTCTCGCTTTATTCATCCGGTATCATGCGGACTTTAAACCGGCTTACATATAATTTCCTTTTTTTCGTCTTAGTCTATAGGTTTAATACAGTCCATTAAATCGTTTTAAATTATTTTATTATTAGAAGTTTGTGTTTTTGGGTTTCAAGAGCCTCATTACTCAATGTCCAGTAAAACCTCAGTGTGTTCTGAGAATGTAATGAGCTTCAAATTAACTGGTTTCATTGGTCCAATTTTTATCACAATCAATCAGAATGCTTCTTTCATCAATTTGGTTGTTTCTATCATGGCCTCACTTTCTGGTATTATGACATCACACTCTGGTATTATGACATCATGTCATGCTATTGTGATGCAACTCAGTGTGTTCTCATAACTGAATCACTCATTGAGTAATGAGTTTCTTGAAACCAAGAATCAAACAATTCTAAAATGATTTAATAGACTGTTTTAAATATATTGGTGCAATATAATCAACCGTTAATAATATGCAAAAACAATTTGCTTTGAACTAATTAAAAAATTAATATTTTTGATTGAACAAATACAAATAATGTAGAAATACAAACAGGACGCCTTGAGTTTTTAAAAAATCAAGAATGCTGTGTGTCCCATTTAGAAATAAAATGTTTCCACCGAGATTATATAGTGACAAATCAAAAACGGGTAGGCGGGACTTCAAGGTCTGCGTTTTTTAGTGTTGTTTATGCCAAACCCAAGTTTATCTCACACAATACAAAACCTGAAAATGTTTTATTTCTTGACCGATATGGATTTAAATTTTGGAATACACACTACACAACACTACGGCGATGCACTATGGCATTCTTGTTTTGCACGTATTCTCGTGTTTAAAATGATATAAATGGATGTACATCGAGAGATGGTTTGAAACCAACCGGTATCAAGTTTGTGCTAGATCTGGATATCATCTGGATATCAAATGTGCTAGATCTGGATTTTTCATAATTTTTTGTTCCACGCCTATGTGCGAAAACTGTTTAGGGTAATACGCATTGATCACAGACTCTTAATCGTGACAAATGGCTAATTACAAAAACTTCATGCGAATAGTACGAAATCATTAAGTAAACAAATATGGATCAAAGATTTAGTAAAATAAAATATATAGAAATATAAAAGAATAAATATAGTATAGTAATTATGTACAAAATGTATTGAATATAGCATATCTGTAATTGAAATGCACAACAAGGCACAAAGATATGAATTGAATTGGGTTTTAAGGCGCACCAACACATGGAAGGTTATATGGCGCCTAACAGGCATGAACATGCCAGCTCATCCTCCATGTACATCGAGATAAAATATGGAGAATGGGCGTAGAACCTTCACACCCTGAACAGCAGAGTTGCTGCAAATTCTATTGTAGACACTCCATTTACGCTGGAGCCACGTTTATTGTTTTTCTGCCACTGCTCTAGTGATGTGAGCGAGATGGCACACTGCCACTGCTCTAGTGATGTGAGCGAGATGGCACATGAAACAATGCAGGGGTCATGATAACCTTTAATGAGAATGAACAAAAAATGACTATGAATGTGGGGGGGGTCCTACCCATCTGCATGTGACGGTGTGTTCGCAGTGGTTGTATTCTACCCCGGCAACCACAAGGGGAAAGCACAAAACAAATTATGTTTTACCCAACTATTTCTTTGCATGCGTATACAAATGCCAAACACACATTACCAAGATAAAATCAATGTGGCTTTGACCAATACATAAAATACACATATAATAAACTTCAAAGGGTAATGTATAGTGTACATCATTTGATATTAGTTTTCATCTGTGTACACAAAGATGTTAAATTGTCCAGTTTAACAGTCTACTTGGAAAGTAAACAACACTGGAAACATAAATCTACATGTAATAACTTTTAGGTCAACACAACATGTTACCAGTATCACAAGAATGTTGATATTAAACAGATTGTCAGATATAAGCTTAAAGGGACACCTGGCAATATTTTTTGACTTGTTCGACCAAAAACAATTTAAAATATCTCTTTCAGCGATTTTAATAGATAGATGAGTCTGGAACATTATTTTTATTTGCCTTTTTTTAAATGGCAGCAGATTTGGAAATTCCGAAGAAATTTTGGTAGACAAAATATTTTGTTTGCTTTTGATGCATAAATTTGACTGCTGTTTGTCCCTTTTTGGTTATTAAAACATATTTAAATAAAAACATCAGGTCATGTAAGTCATTTATATGAACTTGATTCATTTCAACTCACAATTCAAGTTTAATTATAACAAACAATATCTACTTTAATGTCAATATTGAAACTATTTATCTAATTTATAGTCTTAAACGTAGATTCACTGGTGCAGATAAGATCCAGCATATTATTTAGTGAAATACAGAAATGATACAGAAATGATTTTATCATTTTGTTTACTATGTTTGATTAATGTTCAAAACATGTTTGATAAAAGGTTTAAAAAATGATTAAAGGTTTCTAAAAATGCTTGATAGAAGGTTTAAACATGTTTGATTAAAGTTTAAAACATACTTGATTAAAGATTAGTAGTAAATCAGATTAAATATGTTTCTGATGAGATTACAAACCAAGATTAACCATTGCACTAGTTTACAAGTTTGTATAAAAATATAATGAAAAAGTACACATTTACAAAACGTCCATGCATTATATGCATGTAGAAAGAAAACAAGTGTAAAAACTTTATAAAAAGTTAGAAGAAATATAAGAAACAGGAATACATTTAACAAAAGCTTCATATCGCACATCTTCCCGTGTAGCCATACACTACATTATATAAGTACTAAAAAGGGATATAAATTAGCAAAAAAGTCAACAGAGTTATGGTTACTGTGCTCTGCGTCCTATTCTTGCCCAGGAACCACACGAAAATCACCAAATAAAACAAATTTAATGCATTATGTTCGTAAAATAACATCATACAGATTTATACAGCAACACATAATAAATTTATTGAATTGGGCTACTCAAAATAAGTTATATGGCAACAAGATGGAATAGAACTCTCTGGGTCCAAGCGTCATCTACACGTGAGGCAGGCATTCAGACACTTCACACTTGCTGGTAAAACAACTTCCTATTAAATAACTAGACGGGTGTTCAGCGGAACACATGTGCCGCCTGTCAGCCCTTTTGTCAGTATAAATAGGTTTTTTGGACCCAGATAAATGACCTTGACAAATTGGCCTGACTAAGTTTTCGTGAAGATAAAAATGAGTATTTAACCTTCAGTGTGACTTGACCTTTATATTTCAGTATGGCCATGTTGATGTTGCCATGATAAGTATATATTGAGTTTGATGAAGAAATATCAAGAAATGAGGAAGTTATAGCCAACGTTAAGTTTTTATGAAGAAAAAAATGAGTATTTAACCCATATAATGACCTTTAGTGTGACTTGACCTTTATATTTTAGTAAGGTCAAGTGGATGTTGTCATGATGAGTATATATTGAAAGTTCGATGAAGAAACATGAAGAAATCGTAATTATAGCCAACCTTAAGTCATATATCATGACTGTCTGAAGTTACACAACTGTAATTATACCGGCATATATAGTGGTGAGCTTCCAGTGAGACGGGATGTGGATGGATATATCAGAAGTTACACAACTGTAATTATACCGGCAAATATAGTGGTGAGCTCCCAGTGAGCGGGGATGTGGATGGAAATATCAGAAGTTACACAACTGTAATTATACCGGCATATATAGTGGTGAGCTCCCGGTGAGAGGGGATGTGGATGGATGTATCAGAAGTTACACAACTGTAATTATACCGCCATATATAGTGGTGAGCTCCCAGTGAGGGGGGATGTGGATGGATGTATCAGAAGTTACACAACTGTAATTATACCGGCATGTATAGTGGTGAGCTCCCAGTGAGAAGGGATGTGGATGGATATATCAAAAGTTACACATCTGTAATTATACCGGCAAATATAGTAGTGAGCTCCCCGTGAGCGGGGATGTGGATGGATATATCAGAAGTTACACAACTGTAATTATACCGCCATATATAGTGGTGAGCTCCCGGTGAGCGGTGATGTGGATGGATATATCAGAAGTTACACAACTGTAATTATACCGGCATATATAGTGGTGAGCTCCCAGTGAGACGGGATGTGGATGGATATATCAGAAGTTACACAACTGTAATTATACCGGTATATATAGTGGCGAGTGACCATCTCATCGACATGAACTGGAATGGGTTTTACGGTGCACAAACCCAAGAAAGGTTATATGGTGCCAAACAGGAATGAACATTCTAGGCTCATCCTCCATTTACATCGAGATAAAATATGGAGAGTGGTCCTAGAACTTACTAACCTGCAGAACTGTGGAGTTGCTGCAAATGCCATTATGATGCAGTCATGTACCCACACGCAGCGTCATGCTGAAGAACTTTAATAAGCATCAACAGAACTACAAACGTTAAGTAAAACAGAGAGTGAAGGAAGAATGTCATGGAGAGTTTTCACGGACATACGATCAAGTGAGGTGAACAGTATTTTTAAAGACGATTAATTTTTAATGACGATTAATGAAATACTCTGAACTAACAGAGAATTGTTAAAGGTGACTAGGTGCTTACACAGTTTAGCGGGTGCCAAATGTAATGTAAAAGGGAGAGAATAAATGACTTGTTATAACACTAAAATGGAAATACAAAATACCTGGGGCTTTTAGGTCCATTTTATTTAGAACACAATCTGAGAATTGACTCCTAGTAGAAGCTGATGCAGCTTCAATACCAGGTGTCAAAAGGCTGCTTATGTATCTTGCCTTAAATATATTCAGTTAAACATATTCTATAACATTTACTTTCTTATTTCCGACTTTTTAAGTATTTGTTCATGATGAGCAATAGGGTCTCTTTTTTTTTAACATTCATTGTAGCATGGGCACGGACATTTCCTTTGTATTTGCACATTTGTAAATCATTTAATTAAAAATAACACCTGTCACAATGACTGGTGTCCTCTAACTACCAGTTATCAGAAGTTAGAGTACGGGAGACAGATAAAAATGACACGCTACAAGACAAAGAGTATGGTCTCATCTCATTGGTTGATTTAAACTAAACATCTCGATGTTTAAATCAACCAACTCGATGAGATCTTACTCTTATCTATGACGTACATTTTGCATGTTTATTATCCTTTACATAACCATAACAGAATCTTCATTACTAAACAATCGGAAAATTAAAAAAAAAATCTTACACTTTAAAACAACTTTATTATGCATTGAAAAAAAGAAACATTAACTGGCAGTCTCGGTTAATAAATGCTTTAAGTGATCATAATCACTGAAAAGTATTAAATTCACACTGGAGCCAATTAAAAGGTGGAAAAGACATGTGCAATAAGTCCCTAAAATTAAAATACATGTACATATGTATCACAGGTGTCCTATGTTACCTGTTATGTAAAAAAGAAACTGTGAAAAAAGGATGTTATACAAGAAAGTCTTATATACATAATGAATCATAAGTGTTTCACTTATTAAGTCTTAACAAGAAACATGTTCAACTAAAATGTTATGAACATTTCAAAAACTAATGCAAGGATTATTGAGCCGATTGTTAAATATCCCAGCTTATAATAACATTTTTAAATACAAATACAAAATAATATCGTAAACAAATAATTGATATACAGGATCAATTAATCCTTAACCCACTACATATATATAATAGACTGTTCTTTCTTTGAATTAAGACCATTCCATTTATGTGACAAAGGGGCGTTTTGGTGAAAATGACTGATCAGCAGTCGGACATTGTAAACCCAGATCAGCCTGCGAGCAAAGGCTATTATAATATAGTCGTGCTTAGCGGGTTAAGGGTTAATATAACGGAATGTTTATCAACGGAATCTATTGACAGAGATCAACTTATTTAGGTAGTTTTATATTAATTACCGTAGTTCCACATCCATTAACAAAATAACTGTACCATATATAGAGAACTACGATGGCACACTTATGGTCTTTTGAGCAAACTTAACGCTTTATCTTTTCTTTTCAATATTTAAATAAATATCTTATTTTTTCAAAATATTTATGTCCTAAGATCTATAACAACTTTCTCGTCTTGTTAAAAATGTGATAGTTGTATTGATCAGTCTAACATTAAAGATCTTTAAATAATTATGCTTTATAATGCCACTAATTCAACAAATAAATACAAGTCATGGATTTTTCCAAAATAATGGTCATAAGAATAACCTATCCATCAGAATCACTGTTTTTTTCATGACAATAACCTATCCATGACTATCACCATTAACTCCAAACAGGACATGCTTTATATGGATCTCAAACAGTTAAATATCACAACATATTGCATAATTAACTTCGGAGAATTACAGCAGTTGAACACCATCTGTTTATTTAGTCTTCTTTGTTTCACTATGTCCGTTAGCAACACCATTTGTGACTGTTCCGTTGGATTTACCCGTGTGAGCAGCCTGAAAAGCATAATAAAACAATTAATACATGTAAACCAGTCAAATCATACTCAAGCTTCATAGTGTAAACACAGGAAAGGAATATATAGAGATTATATAACCGAGCGTGTGATATCTTTTCACAAACTCAACATCCCAGTTAGTTATTTTTTGTTCGGAGTTGGTTACCGGTATTAATATTTAGTGCTTATGAATTTTCTTTTACTCTTTCAATCATAGAAATGCTATAATTTTTTATTTATTAGCATTGGTTCATTATCGATAAAGTCAAATACAGAATAAATAAGTTTTTATATTAGGAAAGACTTCAGCAAAATCCCGGCATGTTTTTTCTTTCATGAATGGAGTGAATGAATGAAAGAAACAAAAGAGCCTGGTCATCGAGTTAATTGTTTTATTATAAACAAAACCTACTGTTGAATAAAATATTCGTTGCATTTCCCTTATAAGAAAATATAGTACACTTTGCACAGGCGGTAACCCAGAGTGGATACAAGCCTGACTGATTGAGAATAAATGCAAAAGTACTCAACCATTAAAGAGTACAGACAGCACTTGCAGTATGTAAATTCCCACAATGTAAACATGTTAATTAACTTATAAAATGTTCTTTCTATAAGACAATCGCATAACGGGGACGGGACTTAAAAATAAAAAGGTCAATGATCATGATGATGCTTAAATGAAAGTTTGTAAACATTAATTTGACATTTAAGTGTATTTGTGCCAAACAAAATGCCATTCTATTAAAAAAAAATCATTAGCTCCAAAAAGTAGGTCAAGGTCATAGATGAAATCCATGCGTCCAAAAAGATGCACTACCCAAGACAAAACTATGTCAAAATAGAATATTTTGCCTTCCAAAGATTAAGCTATAAATTAGGTTTAAAACATCTAGTGCATAATTCTAGTTCATGAGAAAGTGATGTAAATGTAACAATTGCCCTTTGCTTGGATGGTGAAGGTCACATCCACATTTGCTTTTGACACGTGATTTACTATCCAAGAAACTATCATAAGCAAAGTTTGAAAGGTCTAATGCATAAAGTTTATGAGACAGTGACCTAATTGCAAATGTTGAAGGTCAAATATTAAGTTATCTGCCCCTTGCTTGGAGGGTCAAGGTCACATCCACATTTGCTTCGTCACGTTGCAATGTACCACTCAAGATACAACTATAAGCAAAATTTGAAAGGTCTTAGTGCATACAGTTTGTAACAAGAGCTGTCATAGAACAGTGCAGCTCGACAATTCGATTTTTCAGAGAATAATAATTCATATAGCTAGTATATACCATCAGAAAACAAGGCTAAAACAATGGGCGTGTCAACATAGCTATTTGTGTAAGAACTGACCAAAACAACACAGAAATATGTAAAAAAACAAAAAAAAACAGAGATATGTAAAAAACAAGAGGTCAATGACCTTGAAGCTCTACTGATTGATTTTGATTTCAGGAAGTAGTCGCTACAGACTTGTTTTTTGAAAATCTATTTTTAACCGTGGCGGCCATCTTGAATTTCAGGCCGACCTGAAATTTTGCTAAGATCAATAAGACATTAAGAGCAACATTCCTGTAAAGTTTCATGAAAATCCGTCAGGTAGTTTCAAAGAAGTAGTCGCTACAAGTTTTCATTATATAACTCTATGTAAACAAAGCAGCCATGTTTAAGGTCAAATCAAAACGATTTTCGACAAGGACCAACATCATGTCATACTGATCATTTTAGAAAAAGTCCCATATCAATATCTCTTATTGTTTTGAAGAAGTAGTCGCTACAAATTTATTTATTTTAAATCTATTTTTAGCTGTGGCGGCCATCTTGAATTTCCGGCCGACCTGAAATTTTTCTAGGATCAACTAGACATCAAGAGCAACATTCCTGTGAAGTTTCATGAACATCCGTCAAGTAGTTTCAGAGGAGTAGTCGCTACAAGTTTTTACTATATAACTCTATGTAACCAAAGATGGCCACTGGCAGCCATGTTTAACGTCGAATCAAAATAATTTTCCACAAGGATCTACATCATGTCATGCTGATCATTTTAGAAAAAGTCCCATATCAATATCACTTATAGTTTTCAAGAAGTAGTCGCTACAAACTTATTTTTTAAAAATCTATTTTTAGCTGTGACGGCCATCTTGAATTTCCGGCCGACCTGAAATTTTGATAGGATCAATTCGACATCAAGAGCAACATTCCTGTAAAGTTTCATGACAATCCGCCAAGTAGTTTCAGAGGAGTAGTCGCTACAAGTTTTTACTATATAACTCTATGTAAACAAAGATGGCCGCTGGCAGCCATGTTTAACGTTGAATCAAAACGATTTTTGACTAGGATCAACATCATGTAATGCTGATCATTTTAGAAAAAGTCCCATATCAATATCACTTATAGTTTTCAAGAAGTAGTCGCTACAAACTTATTTTTTAAAAATCTATTTTTAGCTGTGACGGCCATCTTGAATTTCCGGCCGACCTGAAATTTTTCTAGGATCAATTAGACATCAAGAGCAACATTCCTGTAAAGTTTCATGACAATCCGCCAAGTAGTTTCAGAGAAGTAGTCGCTACAAGTTTTTACTATATAACTCTATGTAAACAAAGATGGCCGCTGGCAGCCATGTTTAACGTTGAATCAAAACGATTTTTGACTAGGATCAACATCATGTCATGCTGATCATTTTAGAAAAAGTCCCATATCAATATCACTTATAGTTTTCAAGAAGAAGTCGCTACAAACTTGTATTTTAAAACTCTATTTTTAGCTTTGGCGGCCATCTTGGATTTCACATCAACATGAATTTTTGCTAGGATCAACTAGACTTTATGGGCAACATTTCTGTAAAGTTTCATGAATATCCATCCAGTAGTTTCAGCTGTGAAGTCGCTACAAATAAAAGTTTACGGACAGACAGACGGACAGACGGACAGACGGACAGACGGACAGACGGACGGACGGACGACGGACACCGCACCACGGCATAAGCTCCGCTGATCTCTGATCAGTTGAGCTAAAAAAGAAGATATTTGTAAGAATTGAGCAAAAACAACACAGAAATACATGTATGTAAAAAAAAAAATAGTTGGGAGGGGGGGGGGGGGGGGGGGGGGATGGGCAGGCGGGTGTGTCAACATAGCTATATGTGTAAGAATTGACCAAAACAACACAGACATATGTAAAAAAAAAAAAAAAAAAGTTTCGAGTGCGGGGTGGGGGATGGGGAAGGCAGATGGAGGGAAGGCCGAGATGTATGGGGAGGCAACATAGCTATATTTGTAAGAATTTACCAAAACAACACAGAAATATGTAAAAAAAAAAAAATGATGGGCTAGAAGGAGGCCGGTGAAGAGGGAGCCAATGCCCCAATATTAATAAGAATATGAATAAAATGCATAATGCTATAAGAAATCCCAAACCAAAATTATATATACAACAGGTTACATGCAAACCTAGATGTGCCTTTATTGCACATTTTATGGGCCATCACAATTTGGGTTTCAGAATTTGCAGAAGACAAAATTACTTACGCAACCCTTTACAACATACTATAACGAAAGCAATTCCCAAATATAGTTGAGCTAGGACAAGAAATGTAAGAGATATAGACCTGTAAACACAGCTTACACGCAAAATTTGATGTGGAATAGACACATTTTAAGAATCAGAATTTGGATTTGGATTTCATGGCAGCCCAGGGGTTACAGGAACCAAAATTACTAGTTGGGATGTGGCTACATACATGTTGAGTTGGGATTAAATTAATTTACTACTGCAGTCCTTAAGATAATGTTATAAGGAAGCCCATGGCCAAATTTGGTTGTGCTAGGATAAGAAATATAAGAGAAATAGACTTGTACACACAGCTTACATGTAAACCTTGATGTGGGACGCCGACACCGACGCCGGGGTCATTACATAAGCTCTCTTATTCTTCTAATAGTTGAGCTAAAAAAGTGACCTAAACGCCAAAGTTGAAGGTAAAAATTATAAGGTTATCTGCCCTTTGCTTTGAGGGTTAAGGCCACTTCCACATTTGCTTTGTCATGTTGCGATGTACCATCCAAGATACAACTATAAGCAAAGTTTGAAAGGTCTAGTATATACAGCTTGCGAGAAAATGACCTAAACGCAAAACTTGATTGTTGACGCCTTCGTAAATGTATAAATGTAGACACTAATGCCCCTATTGTAAACTATTAGTTAAAATAAGGTCATTACTTTGACAAACGTCAACTGACTGAAACAGCACGACGATACAGGGCTTTTTTTATTCTGTAACAGGGGTCGACATTCGGCTACTTCACAATTGAATTTTATTTCATTTTTTCAAAACTGTGGCCGATTTTTTTCGCAATATATTTTCAAATTTGGTAAACAACATTTCTCCCTCTTACTTTCTGAGTATTGTTTTGTTTTGGATACATTGATAGAAGAAGGTTTATCTAAAATGTACCATCTTATGCTGCATAATTGTACATTTGTTTTATAGTGTCTTTTTTTCCACAAAAACAATGTATGTATGTAGAGCAATAATGATTTTAACAAAAAAAAAAACACCTTTTTTCCACAAATTAAACAGTTTTTCCCCACAAAATGACCACGCTAGGGAGCTAGCGAGTCTCAACACTTTTTAGGGGAAAAAACTGATGATAAGTGCAACTAGAGTTCATAATGATACTTCCAAGTTTGTATTGCATCAGAAGGAGTAGTCGAGACAAGGAAGTGTGACATACATAGGATACATAGGATAGTATGAAGTATGTACAGTCGGACAAACAGATCATAAATTTATGAACATACGACTACCGTAAATTATACTCAGCTGAGAGTTGATAACTCATAATTACGCAATTCAAAATGGCAGTTGGGCAACAACAAGTAGACATTTAGCCAGGTTTATAAATAGTAAGTGAATTCAACATATGTTATTTACATGGTTATCTGATCCAAAGCTGGTTTACACATGGTGTAAATATACAGGTACAATAATTCAGGGCCTTTAAAGGGGGTATAGTATTTTATTTATTTCTCTAGATTTTTTTTATAAATAGAGTTTAATTAACGGTACCAGTTTTGAGATACCGGAAATATTTCTTGAGGGAGAGAAATTGCTCCGATATAAGAACGAGAAATTATATCGGGGCAATTTCTCTCCCGAGGAAAATATTTTCGGTATCTCAAAAACACTGGTTATTAAACTATATATAACATATTTTGTGATGATGTAAACGGAAAAAAAATCTTGTTATTTTTCTTTCATTCCTTCTTTCGTTCTTAGTGCGCAGTGATACATACGCCTTTTTACACCAGTTTGCAGGAGAACGCCAAGACAATGTTACGTCAAACAAACAAAACAAGTGGAACCAGATGTGATGACGATGTCCGTAAAACAATCTGAACGCCATTTGGCGTTCCTGCCACCGATGGAAAAGGCCGAGCAATGTTCCGTACTGCGAAATATCTCCCAGTGGAAAATATTTGCAGTAGAGCAAACGAGTAGATATAGATTTTCTATTCCCAGTATTTCCTATACAAATCACAGACAAATATGTAATATATGGTGTTAACACCATGTTGTTCAGGTTTGAATATTTGAATTCAAAATAGATTTGGAAGGAATGCTTTAATACTGGTGTGAAACCTATAATAGTAAATATTACTATTGACTACTATGTAGAAAGAATATCCTTGTAAATAAGGGGTCATTTTTAGGCTCATTCATTACGTTTTTGCCCTTAAGAGTAGAAAATATCATTATTTGTCAATTTTAAGTCGAACCCCTAAACTGCCATGAAAAACCTGATGTACCTGTAAGCTGTCCAGATGGCTTTTATTTTTTAGATCCGTATTAATGGGTATGAAGTATGATATACTGAACGCCAAAAGTAATGCACCATTATTTTGATTAATGTACAAATTACGCGTACTGTTTCCTTTTATAAGCATAACCTAATCTATGTGTTTCATTTCCAAGAAAATACCCATAACCATGATAACCAATATTTGAAATGTCTGCATATATATAAAACAAAAAAAACAAAAAATTAAATTATAGAAGTGGTGCATTTGTTTTGTACAGTGTAATTTCAGTATGTGTACAGTATCAGCATAACACAGTCCATAACTGGAAAACATTACAATTGAATAATCTTCCACGGGTTTTCATTTCTGCATTTCCAGCCCAAGGAATAACTGTTGATCTGAAACAAGACATCTGCCGAGATTTGATCACAACAGTTATACTGATGGTTGGAATAACCCCGTATGAATCGGATAAATCGGATTAAATATTTTTCCTGCTTTAGAATTAACGGTGCGCACGTTGACGGTTCCATCGATCAACGTTTGAACGAACATATATATATGAAATGACATCATGCAAATGTGGGCATTTTCTACTTTATTGAAGCGAATGATTTTAATCCCACAACCATGGGTAAGACAAGCTTTTCTGGAGTATGTATAAAAATTGTATACTGGAGGCGATTTGGAGATAATTTTATGACCCAGTATTAATAATTGACCAATAATTTACCCAGTTTTGATTACAAGTTAGTGCTTTAGTAAAAGTCACAATCCCGCCATTAAGTGTAATTTTGCCGTTATTTGGCGGGTTAGTTTCTATGAGTATATTTTCATGCAATGATGTAAAACAGAAGTATTCTCATTACCAAACATTTTAACATAACAACAACAACCACTTTAGTTACTTGTTTTTGCCTTCATTGTTTGTACTATATTTCATTTTATGAAGATGTTATTCAATCACAAACCAAGTATTTTTCATGGCCTTAACTTACATGAATTAATATTCATCATTCAAACAACAAAAACTTGCAGAGTCGTCAAGTTTTTCCAACCAAACTATTTCATAAACAATTATTAAACAGGAAAGAACATGGGCCTCCATTAAGTACATCTGCAAAACTTATATGAATATAATTGAATGTTGTTTAACAGCTCATCAACACAGTATAGGTTATTTAGAGCCGCCCCAGAGAAAGGGGAAGGATACATAGGAATCCGGGAACCTGCCCTAATCTTATTATCGAATAGATTCCTATGGTTCTTTTACGTGCTCTGAGGATAGACCGATACACGGGACCGCCAGGTTTACGTCCCCATCCGACGGACGAGGCTAAGGGAAAGTGTCTTGCCCAAGAACACACCGACGGAACTCAGTGGCACCACGGAGGATTGAACCCGGGGCCTCCGGTTACAAATCCGCCGCGATACCGACTGCGCCACGCCAGCCCTCTTATATGAATATAAAGCACTTTATGATCAATTTATTTAAGTTTATATTTCCAGATCGCCTCCAGTCCCTTTAAACCACCTTCTAAGTCAGGATATGTACATTAAAGCAGCCAGATATATTTAAGCTAGAAAATGAAACAATGCACTGTACCTTTGCCTTTCTTTGCGATTTAATATACGCTTGGAAATAGAAGTTCAAAAATAGGAGCAGGATACTAAACGCGTATATCACAACAGCGTATTGCATCCATATCGTGAAATCACACCCCGTGAGCAGAGACTGCGCTGCGTGAAATATCCCCAGGTTGAACTGAATCTAAAAATAATTAAAATTACTCAAAATAATATGATGTGTCAAAGTTTCGTTACCTTCTGAGGTTTCTTTATGTACGCTTGGATATAAAAGTTCAAGAAGAGAGTAATAATTGATACGCCGTACACGAGGGACGTCCACAGCATCCATCGTGGGTAGTCGCATTCAATAATAATGCCCTGTAGGCCGTAAACCATGCCGGCGAAAAACTGGATCTGTTGACGTAAACAAAACATGCAAACTTACTTACAGACATGCGACAAAAGGTGTTGGTATGATGATGAGAGTTGGTATAATGAGGATAGTGAGAAAATTACCTCCTGTTGAAAATTAAATTAGGCTACAAACATTATGTGCAGGGTTAGGTCATGTTAAGTAGGGTAGTGGCTACATACATGTTGGGTATGGCTAAGGCTACATACATGTTGGGTAGGGCTGTGGCTACATACATGTTGGGTTGGGCTGGGGCTACAGACATGTTGGGCAGGACTGTGGCTACATATATGTTGGGTTGGGCTGGGGCTACATGCATGTTGGGTAGGATTGTGGCTACATACATGTTGGGTAGGGCTGTGGCTACATACATGTTGGGTTGGGCTGGGGCTACAGACATGTTGGGCAGGACTGTGGCTACATATATGTTGGGTTGGGCTGGGGCTACATGCATGTTGGGTAGGATTGTGGCTACATACATGTTGGGTAGGGCTGTGGCTACATACATGTTGGGTTGGACTGTGGCTACATACATGTTGGATAGGACTGTGGCTACATACATGTTGGGTAGGGCTGTGGCTACATACATATTGGGTAGGGTTGGGGCTACATACATGTTGGGTAAGGCTGTGGCTGCATACATGTTGGGTAGCACTGTGACTACATACATGTTGGGTAGGGCTGTGGCTACATACATGTTGGGTAGGGCTGAGGCTACATACATGTTGGGTAGGACTGGGGTTACATACATGTTGGGTTGGGCTGTGGCTATATACATGTTGGGTTGGGTTGGGGCTACATACATGTTGGGTTGGAGTGTGGCTACATACATGTTTGGTAGGGCTGTGGCTACATACATGTTGTGTCATGTTGGGTAGGACTGGGGCTACATACATATTGGGTAGGGCTGGGACTACATACATGTTGGTAGGACTGGGGCTACATACATGTTGGGTTGGGTTGTGGCTACATACATGTTTGGTAGGGCTATGGCTACATACATGTTGGGTCATGTTGGGTAGGACTGGGGCTACATACATGTTGGGTAGGGCTGGGGCTACATATATGTTGGGTTGGGCTGTGGCTACATTCATGTTGGGTTGGGCTGTGGCTACATACATGTTTGGCTGGGCTGGGACTACACACGTCACATGCACGGCCTCACATCATATAATTTTATCCAACGAGTTTAATAAATTCAATATTAAACAGGTACTCATATTAGATCCTCTATACATTTTACATGTCAATATCCGGATATTTTCATACAGGTCAATATCTAGATATAATTACCAGGCCAATATCTTGATATATTTACACAGGTCAATATAGTGATATATTTATATTTACACAGGTTGTTATCTTGATATATTTCCAAAGGTCAATATCTTGATATATTTACCAGGCCAATTTCTTGATATATTTACACAGGTCAGTATAGTGTTATATCTATATTTACACAGGTCGTTATCTTGATATGTTTCCAAAGGTCAATATCTTGATATATTTACACAATTTTCACAGGCCAATATCTTGATATATTTATATTTGCACAGGTTAATATCTAGACATATTTCAAACGTCAATATCTTGATATATTTACATAGGTCAATGTAGGAAATGCAAAGCTATACAGCCTTTCCATTGTAGTGTGCAGCTTTTGACAACCCACCAAGACAAGTCCGATTCCAAGGTGTGTTTTCATTTAGAAAAGCATTGATGCATTTTCTCTGATGATATGGCAAAACTCACATGTTGTTATTCTCAATTTTGCCATTATCAAATCTCGCTCCTGTTTTGCGCGAGATTTCGATCTCGGGGAGTCTTCCGCCATCTTGTCCCATAGTAAATGCATTGTAAAAGTTGAGTGAGTTCATTTTCAAGTTAAATTCAGAATGAATCAATGAAAAAAACCACAAATAAACGGTTGAAAATGAAAGTATTTATGAATTATTTCAGACAAATTTTATCCAAAAATAACAAAGTTTAATGCTTAAATTTAGCGATCGAATTCTGGTAAATACATTGCCCACGTTGAGCGAGTTCACTTTAAAGTTAAATTCAGAACGTATCGAAGAAAAAAATAAATCTAAAGGTTGAGTGTGAAAATTTAAATACTTATGAATCATTTGAGACGATTTTATTAAAACAATATAAACAATATCGTTTTAATAAATATATAAACTTTATTATTATTCAGTGTCTTTAATGCATAATTTAGAGATCGAATGTATACAGTATTCTGAACTCCTTTGAAATGACGTCACAGGCACCCCGAACACGAAATCTCCAGACAAAGGAGAGCGAATTTTGATTAATGGCAAAAGGGTGATGGCCTAAACCTGGATTTCCCCTCTTAATAACTTCATATAATAGGAGGCTTTGAGCCGATCACTTGCTACTTACCAATTGTATTATAGTGAGGTAGCGCTTCCACCAGAGGTATTTCTGATACTTGGGGCCAAGGCCAGAAATAGCGTAATATGTGTACATGATCACGTGGATAAATGAATTGACCATTGCACCGAAAAAAGCTGCAAATAGAAACAGACAGCCGTCATACATACTCAAAATATTTACCCCTCCCAGTCAGTACTATATTCAGTTTTGGATGAATAATATGTTTAAAATGACAGAGCAAAGTAATGAAGTATTTATCAAGAAAAATAATAAGCATCTCAAAGTATTACCGTAATCCTGTATCAATTAGACTTTAAACCAGCATGTACATTATCAAATAAAATTTTGAGTTTTCATTTTCTTCGGTATTCTTCCATAGGTTTAAATATATTATTGGTAAAATATTTTCAACAGTTAGTAAAATGCCAAAGCAATTTGCTTAGAACTATTCTAATAATTATTAATGTTTTTCAAATATACAAGTGAAATCTTTAAAGACGGCCAGATGCAGTGATGGCTGGCCAGTTTTACTACGCCCCCCACTGCCGACCACCCACCAAATATTATGCAAAATTTGGAAGGAAATACTAACATTGTCCTCCAGCGACCCATTTGACGCCCATCCACCAGATTGGGAACATGGTCGCGTGATGATACACATGTAGAAAGCTGATCTGGTTGTTCTTTTTACGCAATACAAAGAATACAGTGTCCATCATCTCTATACACTTGGAGAAGTAGAACCACCACAGAGCTTTGGCTATCTGAAATTGATATATAAAATGATCATATTATTGTTTGTTAATACATTATTGTTGTTTTTAAAGTCAAGCACATTCATACAAACCAAAACCTACCGGTAATCAAAGAAAGTCCAAGAGCACACACGGCAATCGTGATTTTTAAAAACACACGATGTCCCGTTAGTTTTCCTGCATAACTTGCATGCACTTAATCATTAACATTAATTATAAGAGTAGTATCAAGAAAAATTGTTTTTGCATATTATGCTGTTGACTATATTGCGCCATTCATTTATGTAAAAAAATAATTGTTTACCCGTCCCCGTTATGCATTTTGTTCATATTGGACCAGTAATTAAAATACAGCCATTTTTGTGTGTAGAGAAACTTTTTTCGTATGAATAAACTTTTCAAAATTTAGGCGGGGCGCAGACCGGTTGAGCCCCCAAACCCCACCTCACCCAAACCCTTCTCTTGGACCGCCTCTGGATATATACATGATAAAATATATAGTTAGATTGGTTCTGTTTACTTACTCTAACTTCGTGTTCATTGTCTGAGAAGTCGACTGGTTGACAAGTGTAACTGTAGCCCAACATTGTGGTATTATACAACAACTGGAAAGGAAAAATAATCAAAATTATAATAAAAAGTCCGTAATCAAATGCATGTAGTTTAATTTGAGATATTTTAAAAAATCATTATTTAACCTTATATAATAGACATATTATCTTAAAATCTTGTATTAATTTGTTTTTTCACAAAACGTGTGTCATATCAGGGCAGTGCTCAAAGAAAATTATTTTAAGAGACAGGCCCAGGGCTTGTTGCTTCTGAAAATGGACAGGCCCCGATTTGAAATGGACAGGCCCTGATTTGAAATGGACAGGCCCTGATTTAAAATGGAAAGGTCCAATATTTTTTTCTTATAGGAAATGTGTCTTTATTCACTTTTATAGCACACATTTGTTACGTATGTATTAATCAAGCTCAGAACCTCCTCTGACTAGATTTTTCTTTTTGCTACCACTTTATGCTCCCTGGTAAGCGGACTTATTTACCATTTCATTTAAAATATGTTAGAATAGAATATTACGTAGTAATTTATAACCAATGCAAAGGAGAGTACTCGCACTTTTGCCAAACGATAATAATCAGAGCCGACTTGGTGAAACTGGAGCTAAGCTTGGAGCCAAATTTTTAATCAGGTTTTATGAGACTATCAGAGCCTCCTCTGGCTATATATTTTCTTTTTGTCACCACTTTCTCCAAGTAAAGAATTAGGAGCCTAGACTAGAATTGCAGGAACTCCTTACACCTTAAATAATGAATAGAAATATACTTTATATCTGTATTTATTTAAATTTTTCTTTCCACCAACATGTATTTATTTGTAAAGGACAGTTTTTCTTATTTGATTATGTAAAAAAAAAAAAAAAAAAAAAAAAAAAAAAAAAAATATCCGAAATTATGTACCATCCGAACTACTATGACAACGCACTTTTAAGGCCCGAACATTTCACAAACATTCAATCGAAATACAATCAATAACGATTTTTTTTCATGCATTAGTGTGTTTTTAATGACAAAAACGGTATTTCTTATCACAAAGGAAAGAAAACACAACTCTAATAGCAGAATAATGAGTTTTATGTCAACAATTGTCGACCTCAAAGTTGTGACAAACTGGCGACACGAAGCCAGGCAAAATTCTCGAACTTCTTATTGTTTCGATGTGTGTATAACACATTTTAATTACTTTATTGCAAGTGTTTTCACAGTTCACAATACACATGGAGTATTTTGTCTTGAGGAACTTGAGCTTGAGATCCAGTAAAACTGATTTTTTGTGGGATTTTTTTTAATTTATTTTTTTAGACAGGCCCGACGGGCTCCTCGTCTGCAAAATGAGACAGGCCCGGAATGGATTTCGAGGAGCCCCGGGCGTCGGGCTTTCCTATTTCTTGAGCACTGCAGGGGCATAGCGTGGCCTATATTCAACATATTCCTAGTATGAGGTGTGAAGCGCCGAGTGGGGAAGGGACGGTGAGGTGTCCCCCAAAAGCGGTAATTTTCCACCCCTCCTCCCTCTGATTTCAATTTTCAACTTTTTAGGAATTGTATTTTTTTATTTTTCCAAGATGAACCATATAATTTCACGTCAAATTCCACATTATGGTAATAAATTATTAATGGCATGTTTGTTTTGAAATCTTGATTGAACTGCTGTTTGGCATTTGGATGACCTAGATACATCTTATTCAAGGCTATAGGTTATTGAATTTGTATGGCTAAATATTACTTGGAATGAGTTGTTTTGGCAAAGGACGACGAGCTTTATGGCTAATTATTACTTGGAACGAGTTGTTTTGGCAAAGGACGACAAGCTTAATATTTAGCCATACAAATTTAAGAACCTTTTTATTGTATACTTTCATATTGTTTTCGATCAATGTTAATAGTATGACTATTACTTTTCATTGTATTTGTGTTATTTTTATAGCTTTTGATGGAATTCCTATCTTGTCATTCAGTTTCATTTTGTGTGGATGAATATTTTGCGCGAAAAAAACGTGTATTTTTTTGTTGACGCTATAGGAAGGATTCCGTTATTTTATTTGAAAGTTGTTCCTTATTTCTATTTCGTTGCTCTTAGCAAGCACGAGAAAATGTTCCGGTGCAATATCAATGTGTGCAATACTGTAAAATATTGAACACATAGCTCAATGCAAACTAAAAATGGGACAATATGAAAGTATACAATAATATAGAATACGCAAAGAGTGTGTGTTATGTATGTATGGGGTTTAAAGTCACATTTAACATTCATTCAGTCACACAACGACGGCATGAAACAGTGAAACCGGCCTGAACAGTCCTAGAACTACTCTTTATATTCTGAAAGTCAAGCAAGGTAGGCTAGCTACTTGTGTATCATTGTTATGAAGTCTTTGATAAATGGTAAGACCTGGCCGCGAATTAACCGCATGCCAGTTGTCAATCATTTATCCATGTAACCAATTAAACCAATACGATACCTCCAACAAACAATAGAATGTGCAAGTGTATTATAATAAAACCTTTACAGTCAATATACTCCAACATCAACAATAGGGCGGGGATATCGAAGTACTGGCACCTTGTTAATTGAACCCACGACCTCCCACATGCCAGGCGGACGCTCTTCCTTTACACCACTGCCGCGGTGACAAGCAGATTGATTGTTACACCATCATTGATATTCCTTCATTGTATGTGCGCACGCATGAGAGTGTAAGCAATTCTCTAAGGTTAATAGTCTCTCTGCCACATAAACAGATGGCACACCACTTACCTCTTTAAATATATGGAAGTTGATGGCTATGCAGAGCAAATTGTAAATCATAATTGGTCCTTTCAACATGTATGGTTGCCTGTTCTGCATAAACCTGGGCCCAATCTGAGTGACAAACAACACATAGACGGCTGTGATGACTAATGTAGGAGTGTACCCCTGCATTAAAAACCAGTTCTCCACGCGCTTGTCTGAAAATACAATACCATACAAAAGATGACGTTTACAATATCTTAAATCATTTTTAATAACTTAGGACAATTACATTAATTTATGACATCCACAAAAACAACAATTAATTACGATACTTACGATAGCTACAATAACGTATGACATCTACAATAACAATAACTTACGATGACACCTGACATTACAACAAATTATGACATCTACAATAAAGTGTGGCGCCCACTATACATGCTATACAAAATACCAGATAGTATGTACAGTGGTTTCAACCACAGGGGGTGATATCATATCACCCCCACATAATTATATATAGATATATATTATATGTATATATGGGTGAGGGGTTCCATTAAGCTTGACATCCACAATACAAAATATACTCCGTACATTTAAAAATGCAACATTCTTGATTTTCGATTTTTTTTTTTAGTCTGCTAGTTTGTTCAAATCAAGATTGCATTTTATGTTAGTTAGTGTGTAACGCAAATTTCTTTGTCCCAAAGGACTTAAATTCCACTCTAGAAAAATTCCACTCTAGAAATTCAAAAAATACCAAGGATTGTATTTTAAAGTATGTTCTAAAAATAGAATGGTCAATGATTTCTGATTAACAGTTCATTGCTTACATGATATATATATATATATATACTGAGAGGAAAAAGAAACGCGAAACGGGCATTTCCGCTATATATTGTACATGTTGTATATACTGCACACTTAATTCCATATTCATAACTTTCACATGACATCATCAAAATAATTTGACCAATCAGTGATCAATAAAATAAAAGACCTCCACATTCTGGTAGGGGGTAAACTCGGTGTTTATCGTTGGTGCTCAACCGACTTTAGCCCTTTATAAAACTAGTTTGTAGAGATAATTATATTAAAAGCTTTATTTTTTGTGTACATCTGTTTTCTTTTGGTGTTGTCTGATTTTAAAACACCAATATGGATACATTTAATTTAAATCATGGTCTAATATTTTCATTTTTCATATTATAGAGATTGAGGATACAGTCTGAGTAAACCCCTTTACTTTCACCAAATATTCGAATATCTCAACCTACTGGAAGTTGAACAGATGTGAAAGTTATGAATATATTCCAAGGAAATCCCAAGATGTTTTGTAAAAAAAAATGTTGCAGTTAGTAAAGAAATTACTGTGATGTTGTACTAGTTTTAATCACAGTACAAGTTGTAACAAGAAATTTATAAATGTTGAAGTTCCTCTTTGAAAAATTGAGCCAGTTCAGTACTGTATTTGACGCAAAGAGTTTGCAAAATTGTGCATCATTAGGCTCACATATGCTTGAGCCAAACGCATACTATGTCAATAATGAAACTTTGCAGGAATAGTAGTTGATGTGTTATCATGGTCATATATGTGTCGTTTTATTCTTTTTTCCGAAAGGAAAGATCTACCATTCGATTAACAGCCATGTACCATTCGATTAACAGCAGCATATTGTACATACAATATATATATATATATAGTGGAAATTCTCGTGTCGTGTTTCCTTTTCCTTTCAGTATATATACAAAAGTATAGGTACATTATGCCGGACACGGTATTCACAATATATATAGGACGTCATTTGCCCTAATTTATATCCCTATATACAAAACACACTCTTATTTAAAAAATACCAAATATCTACTTTTAAATATATCACGAACACATATGGAAATGAACAAATCACAACTAAATAGTATAACTTCTCACATTTTGCTCATGATCCACATAATTGCACAACTTCTATAAACCACCTCTCTCTAAGCTGTCTGTATTCACACTGACCAAATATTACACACTCAATTAATAGATAATATTGTGTACAGTATTCTATGTGTGACCAGTCAACCAAACATAGACAATCTACAGGTGCTTCCCAAATTTCTATATTACAGCTATGCTCAAAAGAGTATGGTAATTTATGTTTGAAAATGAGCTAGAACTGTTGTCCTTTAGAGGCAACTTCAATACCCCTGCAAGTAGGTGACTTTAAATTGACTTTTGGCCTATTGACCTGAAACCGTAATTGAAATAGGCGTCATCCTCACTTAATGGACAGTACACCTTTAAAGTTTTAAAGTTTGACGAATCAGGCAGCAGACATTCAGTTTTACAGAGAAAAGGGTTTTCATTAGCAGTCCACAGTGACCCTGACCTTTGACCTGAGTAAGTGTAGGCATCATCCTCACATCATGCACATCTAACCGTTTACCTCCAAGTGTGACCTGATTCTTGCACACGACACACCTTCCCCATTGTGGTTAACATTGGTGAAGTTTCATGGAAATCACTTCAGTTTTTTCAAAGCATTGGTTGAGACATGATTGTTTTGGACGGAAGGACGAACGGTCTAACGGTGCGATTACTATTATATGCCTACCTTTGGGAGCATAAAATCTCAACTTGTGACAATAACTTTGGACATCTACAATAACTTATGACATCTACAATAACTTATGACATCTACACTAACTTATGACATTTACAATAACCAACGACATCGACAATAATTTATGACATCTACAATTACATACAGAAATGGACTTAACGAAAACTTCAAAGTAAAAGGTAACACTAAACAGCACTATATGCCCTTCCATTTTCGTGACAAATAACAGTTATCTTTCACTGAATGATACTGATATTTCATCATTTAGCATCAACTCAAGATGTGTCACATATAAACAAGACTGACACTTACCTGAGACGGACAGCGCCCAGTCATAGAACTTCTGGAAGTGGTTATACTTGTCCACAACTAAATCCATCTTGCCGGTTTAGGTCTCTGAAAACATAAATTACAATACTGAAGCAAATTCACAATTGCAAGCCGAAGGCATCATGCTTTTCAGATTTGTCAAAACACACAAAATAAAATTGATCAAATTGTACACATGCAAAGTGATATACATGTACGGTAGATGAAATCCATGCGTCCAAAACGATGCACTACCCAAGACATAACTTATGATGTCAAAATAGAATATTCTGTCTTCCAAAGATTAAGCTATAAATTAGGTTTAAAGAATCTAGTGCATAATTAATTATTGTTCATGAGAAAGTCGTGTAAATGTAACAATTAAAGTTATCTGCCCTTTGCTTGGATGGTGACGGTCACATCCACATTTGCTTATTGACACGTTGTGATGTAGTATCCAAGATACAACTATAAGCAAAGTTTGAAAGGTCTAATGCTTGATAAAGTTTTTGAGAAAGTGACCTAAATGCAAAAGTTGTAGGTAAACATATTAAGTTATCTGCCCTTGCTTGGAGGGTCAAGGTCACATCCACATTTGCTTTGTCACATTGCAATGTATCACTCAAGATACAACTAGAAGCAAAGTTTGAAAGGTCTAGTGCATACATTTAGTTAAAAAGTGACCTAAGGTAAAAGTTATAAGGTTATCTGCCCTTTGCTTGGAAAGTCAAGGTCACATCCACATCTGCTTTGTCACTTTGCGATGTACCACCCTAGATACAGCTATAAACAAAGTTTGAAAGGTGTAGTGCATATAGTTTGTGTGAAATTGACCTCACTGCAAAAGTTGAAGGTAAAATTATTAAGTTATATGCCCTTTGCTTTGAGGGTCAAGGTCACTTCCACATTTGCTTTGTCACGTTGCGATGTACCACTGAAGAAACAACTATAAGAAACGTTTTAAAAGTCTAGTGCATACAGTTTGTGAAAAAGTGACAAACGCAAAAGTTGAACCTAAAAATTATTAAGTTATCTTCCCTTTGCTTGGAGGGTCAAGGTCACTTCCATATTTGCTTTGTCACGTTGCGATGTACCACCCAAGATACAACTATAAGCAAAGTTTGAAAGGTCTGGTGTAAACAGTTTGTGAGAAAATGACCTAAACGCAAAACTTGAATGTTGACTTTCGCAGCCGCCGCCAGAAAAGCAACACCTATAGATGTCTCTTTTTTTCTTCGAAAAGGAAATAATAAAAAAATACCTTTTCAACTATTCTGGCAGTTCACTCAGCTATTCAATAAATTGTCTACTAATGAACAATTTATATTCACCACACTTTTCTAGGTCAAGCAATAAATTATATATAGGTCCTTGATATAATCAATACATGTATATCTGAATTCTTATGTTTACATGTATTTAAAATGACAGACCAAAAACGTGCACCAACATGAATGAGAAGTCCTGGAACAATATCACAGTTTTCAAATTCATAAAAGCTTAGCCAGTTAAGTGTTATAACAGCTTTGAAGAACAGTAATCTGTCGCTAACAATAACAGCAAAGGCAATCATTAAGTTGAATAGTAGTTTGAACAAACGAGTCAATATTGATAAAAACGTGTCTGAACATCTAACAAAAGTGGGTTAAATTTTTACTTCTCGTTGTTTTTTTTCATTTTCTTTGATACAATGGCATGCTTATAACTTGATCTCTAATCTGGCCTTTGTTAATTTAAAAGAATTGAATTGAATTGGGTTTTAAGGCACACCAGCACATGAAAGGTTATTATGGCAGATTGAACATGCCAGGCTTATCCTCCATGGGCCTCAGAACCTTCTTATCTGCAGAACTGCAGAGTTGCTGCAACTTCTATAGTAGACTCTCCATTACGATGGAGCCACTTTTCCACATTTGCATTATTATACACGATGCCATGATAAAGACCTTGAATGGGCATGATAAAAAATGACAAAGTGGGGTCCTACCCCTCTGCATGTGAGGGTGTGTTTGTTAGATTGCAGTGGTTGAATTTGAAGTCGTGACACTCATTTAAAGATATATATATACACAATGTATATGATTACTTGCAAAATTATGAAATCAATTCTCTAGTACAAAAAAAATGGAAATTTGTAACTGATTAATTAATCAGAAAAAAAGGCCAATTAAAGCTCAATCAAATACATTAGTCAGAACAACACTACATGAATATGATAATATATGAACTTTTTGTAATCTACACAATTTATATTTGTTTTTTGCAGATATGACTGGCACGATCAGTCACGACAATGATAAACATTGATACGGCCACGGCACTTCCAGCAGATAAAGTCATGCTTTCAGTTTGGATTAATTTGAAATTATAATAAATGTAAAAGGTGGTATAGGTCAACTTGTGAACCTTCCCAAACAGGACGATAAATAGCAATTTGTGCACATTTTACTTTTATCATTATGTAACAGTCAAAGAAATTAGTATTTTTGTTCACTAGCCCAAATTATTATATAATCATTTGGACTATTACTATTTCTAGGTTTTTACTAGCTTCACTATAGATTTACTAAGTGTTTTCACCTTCGGGCTAGTACTAATTTCGACCACTGTAACTGGCAAACATCCACCACAGACGTTCCTCACCAAGCCCTCCTACACAGGCGTAAATGACAGATGGTCTGAGGCTGACTCTGAAATTTTCATGCATCTTTCTTCTGATTCTGCACAGGCAGTTTTGTTTCCGAAGAAGAGTTTACAGGCTTTTTGTATCTCAAATTAACACAGAAGTTTAGAGAGATCTTTATTGATGGCCTTCCCTGCGCACTGCAAAGGATCAGTGTCATAGCCAAACCGTAAATAACAATTAAAGGCAAATCCCCTACACTAGAGTTACATGACATTAATGTTATAAAAATTGATTTAATTTACCAATTATCGGCCAAAAATGACCGATGTACTAGCCTTGGTGCGTCTCAGTGGGCCAAGGCACTGTGAATGGCATACTTACACATACTTGCTCGAATAAGGAAATGAGAAAGTGCACTGGGAAAACGAGGGATTTCAACGTGAAACGGCTCCAAATCGAGAGGCGAGTATGTTAACTATGACTAGGCCTATCGCATCTATATATCGCATCTATATATCATGTATATTAAACACTAAATAGAAAGTAGCCTTATTCTAAAATCGTTGACTGAAAAGTAGCCTAAGACCTAGTCAAGGCTATTGTGTATACTGAGTCAGACGATATACAAAATAGTTAGAGACATCTACTCTACTGAGAATATCCCCGTGTGGTTCCCAGGTGCCCCCGTTTGGTCACGTGGCAAAGAATAGGGCCGCTGCAGATCCCTTTGGAGGGGTAGGCAGAGGGGTAGAATCCCCCCAAATTCTTATTCATGTTCATTTTATCATTTTATGTTCATGTTCATTAAAGGTCTTCATCATGATCCCTGCATTGTTTCAGGTGCTATCTCACTTGCATCAAAAGAGCAGTCACCACTGACACCAGGCACAAAAACAATATCGTGGCTCCAGCGTAAATGGAGTTTCTACGATAGAATTTGCAGCAACTCTTCAGTTCAGGGTGAGAAGGTTCAAGGCCCATTTTCCATATTTTATCTCGATGTATAAGGAAGATGAGCCTGGCATGTTCATTCCTTTTAGGCGCCATATAACCTTTTCATGTGTTGGTGTGCCTTAAAACCCCAATTCAATTCAGTTCTACTGAGAATAGAAAGAAAGAAAGAAAACAAATTGGAAGTCTGCGTTTTTACATACACCAATCAATCTTATGCTGTACTGATATCCTTTTAAGAGAGAGTTCACTCGCACCACCTGTGACCGTGTTTCAACCGGCGAAATGTTAGGAGGAAATCCCCGAAACACGTGAGTATTTTTAGCATTCCGGCGGTGTATCCGCAAACGGTTTTACTGATGTGTACAGAAAAAAATCACGTTTAGTATGAAGAAATGGTGTAATATATAGTCTTACCTCTCTTTCTTTAACAACTATACTGATTCCTCGTCAACGTGCACAAAACTGTCTACCTATTTACTGGATATCCCATGGCAACAAGAACACAAATAAACATGAAGGGACAAGGTGCTCCAATTAGCGTTACAAGGTCTCGAACTCTGATTGGCTGAGCAAGTTAGATCTTGAGGGATTCCCTGCTCGCATGATTAGAACTTAGAGAGACAGCCTGAATGATCGACGTCGTGTTCTGGAACTAAACGTTTTAATATCAGGAACTCCGGGGAACTTTTTCAAAACAAGTAAGTAAAATTTCGCTCTGCAGTTAACTACTTTCTTTCACTCCTGATTTGTTTCCGCATCCGCGTGTTGTTATAAACAAAACCGGTGTAGACATAAATAATGCCTGGTTTACATTGACCTATCAACACAATAATAGTAAATTATACTAGTTTAAGAATGCGACATCTATAGCGAACGATATACTTTTAAAAGTACTCTGAATAAAAATTAATGTTAATAATACACTACTGACAACGCAACAGTCAGACAATGCAACAGCATGACAACACAACTGTCTGACAACACAGCAATATGACAACACAACAGTCCAGGGCTTTTTTCAACAAAATTGGGAAGAGGCCCAGGCCTGTCCATTTTGGGAAAAAAGAACGCGCTTATTTCTCATTTTGGGAAAATACAAGGTTTCATAAATTAAGTAAATATGACCTTAATATACTTTATTTATATTGTCATCCATTATTTACCATAATTATTAACTTTTCCAAGTCGGAATTTACTTAGCAGCCAAAAACACACTGCAGAATTCTAGCCTAATAAATTGGCTCCTATGCAGTTTTTTTTTATTATTCTGACGTTCTATGTAACTGCATATACAGTTACATACAGTTGATGCTCGCCAATACGAAAAATTTCAAAAGAGCATTAAACGTGTATTTTAACACACTATGCAGAATTCATGCTTTTTCTCAAATCTGAGAGACTGCTGTTTTCCGATTGGGAAATATTTCTGCCACAGTTGGGAAAAAACAGTCCAATTTTCTGTTGGGAAGAGGCCCTTAACAGGCCTCTGTTATATAAGGTAAAAAAGCCCTGCAGTCTGACAACACAACAATCCAATAACACACAAGTCTGACAGCACACAAGTCAGACAACACACAAGTCTGACATTACAACTGTCTGAAACACACAAGTCTGACAACACACAAGTCTGACAACATACAAGTCTGACAACACACAAGTCTGACAACACACAAGCCTGACAACATACAAGTCTGACAACACAAAAGTCAGACAACACACAAGTCTGACAACATACAAGTCTAACAACATACAAGTCTGACAACACACAAGTCAGACAACAAACACATCTGACAAACACACAAGTATGACAACACACAAGTCTGGCAACACAACTGTACAATATGTCCAACAGTGTGAGAGAACCACAATGAGATTATTGCATGTTTTATTTTCAGACATAATGGGGTTGAAGGAGTTTACCAGCGACCTGTATGTAAAAGCAATAGTGCCAGGTAATACAGCGTTAGTTTTACTGTAGTTGTACCAGTATGCGATAGTGCATTGTCCATCATGACTTCATTCTTGCACGACTTGATACAGGTACCCATTCAGTTGGGAAAATTCACATTGTTTTGCCTTAATTTGGGAATTTTTCACTATCAAAGTTTACAAAAGCAATATTGTAAATTTGTATGCTTAAATACTTTGCGATCACATTTACCATGTATACTAGCTGCGAGAATCATAGCTCTTATGGTGGGTACCTACCACTGAGCCCTGATTCCCACATCTACCGTGTATACATACTCTTGTAGTATTCCCACATCTACCGTGTATACATACTCTTGTAGTATTCTTACATCTACCATGTATACATACTCTTCTAGTATTCCCACATCTACCATGTATACATATTCTTGTAGTATTCTCACATCTACCGTGTATACAGGTATACTCTTGTAGTATTTTCACATCTACCATGTATACATACTCTTGTAGTATTCTCACATCTACCATGTATACATACTCTTGCAGTATTCCCACATCTACCCCGTATACATACTCTTGTAGTATTCTCACATCTACCGTGTATACATACTCTTGTAGCATTATCACATCTACCCTGTATACTTACTCTTGTAGCATTCCCACATCTACCCTGTATACATACTCTTGTAGCATTCCCACATCTACTATGTATACATACTCTTGTAGCATTCTCACATCTACCATGTATACATACTCTTGTAGCATTCTCACATCTACCATGTATACATACTCTTGTAGTATTCTCACATCTATCATGTATACATACTCTTGTAGCATTCTCACATCTACCGTGTATACATACTCTTGTAGTATTCTCACATCTATCATGTATACATACTCTTGCAGTATTCTCACATCTATGATGTATACATACTCTTGTAGTATTCTCACATCTATCATGTATACATACTC
Organism: Cyrtodaria siliqua; assembly: GCA_037043455.1. Classification (NCBI taxonomy): domain Eukaryota; kingdom Metazoa; phylum Mollusca; class Bivalvia; order Adapedonta; family Hiatellidae; genus Cyrtodaria; species Cyrtodaria siliqua. The sequence continues at coordinate 31,176 of JAWPHD010014827.1, forward strand.
TTGCAGTATTCTCACATCTATCATGGAGTATTCTCACATCTATCATGTATACATACTCTTGCAGTATTCTCGCATCTATCATGGAGTATTCTCACATCTATCATGTATACATACTCTTGCAGTATTCTCACATCTACCATGTATACATACTCTTGCAGTATTCTCACATCTACCATGTATACATACTCTTGCAGTATTCTCACATCTACCGTGTATACATACTCTTGCAGTATTCCCACATCTTTTCACATCTATCATGTATACATACTCTTGCAGTATTCTCACATCTGCCATGTATACATACTCTTGTAGTATTCTCACATCTACCATGTATACATACTCTTGTAGTATTCTCACATCTACCATGTATACATACTCTTGTAGTATTCTCACATCTACCGTGTATACATACTCTTGTAGCATTCTCACATCTATCATGTATACATACTCTTGTAGCATTCTCACATCTATCATGTATACATACTCTTGTAGTATTCTCCAGCTACCGTGTATACATACTCTTGTAGCTTTCTCACATCTATCATGTATACATCTTGTAGCATTCTCACATCTATCATGTATACATACTCTTGCAGTATTCCCACATCTACCATGTATACATACTCTTGTAGCATTCTCACATCTACCATGTATACATACTCTTGTAGTATTCTCACATCTACCATGTATTCATACTCTTGTAGTATTCTCACATTTACCGTGTATACATACTCTTGCAGTATTCTCACATCTACCATGTATACATACTCTTGCAGTATTCACACATCTACTGTGTATACATACTCTTGTAGTATTCTCACATCTACCATGTATACAAACTCTTGTAGTATTCTCACATCTACCGTGTATACATACTCTTGCAGTATTCTCACATCTACCGTGTATACATACTCTTGTAGTATTCCCACATCTACCGTGTATACATACTCTTGTAGTATTCTCACATCTACCGTGTATACAATGTCATACTCTTGTAGCATTCTCACATCTACCATGTATACATACTCTTGTAGTATTCCCACATCTACCATTTATACATACTCTTGTAGTATTCTCACATCTACCATGTATACATAGTCTTGTAGCATTCTCACATCTACCGTGTATACATACTCTTGTAGTATTCTCACATCTACCATGTATACATACTCTTGCAGTATTCTCACATCTATCGTGTATACATATTCTTGTAGTATTCTCACATCTACCATGTATACATACTCTTGTAGTATTTTCACATCTACCATGTATACATACTCTTGTAGTATTCTCACATCTACCATGTATACATACTCTTGTAGCATTCTCACATCTATCATGTATACATACTCTTGTAGCATTCTCACATCTATCATGTATACATACTCTTGTAGTATTCTCACATCTACTGTGTATACATACTCTTGCAGTATTCTGCATTATAAAGGGGTGACCTAATAAATTTTGCTTTATTAGGCACTGACCAATAGAGCAAATCAGTGCGGAATCCCTCTGCGTTAATTGTACGTAATGTTATCTGACGTCTTTCACGTAACGTTACCTGGCGTCATAAAACAGACAAAAACAACAACATGGCGGCGTCCTGGATAAAGGTAACATTCTGAGAAATAGATAATAATAGTAATTCATGCAGAAAATGTGGATAATCTGCATGATAAATAGAATATTATGTCAGTGCCTTTTACTACCGAGTTTATTATGCTCGGCACGAAAACGAAGAATGGCTCGGCAGAGCCTCACCATTCTTCGTTTTCCAAGCCTCGCCTAATACTGAACTTGATAGTAAAAGGCACTGACATAATATTGTCTATCGAATATTTAAACAAAATAAAAATTGGGATTTTTTTCTATACTTTTTGCCATTGATTGGGAATGGTACCCTTTTCGGTACCATTTATATAAGGAAAATACTTCATTAATTAAGGCTGAACTTGATTATTTTAACGTAAACAAATGTAATATCTGAGCCATAGCGCTTCCATCAATTTTACTCATTGTCAAACTCATTCATTTTACCTGCCCAATCATACCATTCTTATGTGACCTTGACTTTCAGTTCAAGGTCACACATGATTGAAAAAGGTTAACTACTGGGTATAACTCCGAAACATTATAACTTGAATGATAATCAATGGATTGACTTGATATTGGCACAGAACCTAAATATATCTGAGTGTTACCTATCTAACAATACCATTTTTCTATGACCTTTACCTTCAGTTCAAGGTCACACTTCTTACCTTATAGCATGTGATTCTCACTGTCCCAATATTATGAGCATCAAACATTTCATGTTTTTATAATAACTTAATACAGAAAATCAAGTTTTCGTGGAATCTCCAAATTCTTATTCCAGATTTAAATACTGTAGTAAAATAAAGCAAAACTGTATCACTGTGACATATAATGTCAATTTCACCAGAGTTTACATCACTGTGACATATAATGTCAGTTTCTCTAGAGTTTACATCACTGTGACATATAATGTACGTTTCTCCAGAGTTTACATCACTGTGACATATAATGTCAGTTTCTCCAAAGGTTACATCACTGTGACATATAAAGTCTCTCCAGAGTTTACTTCACTGTGACATATAATGTCAGTTTCTCCAGAGTTTACATCACTGTGACATATAATGTCAGTTTCTTCAGAGTTTACTGTATCACTGTGACATATAATGTCAGTTTCTCCAGAGTTTACATCACTGTGACATATAATGTCAGTTTCTCCAGAGTTTACTGTATCACTGTGACATATAATGTCAGTTTCTCGAGAGTTTACAAACTTTACATCCCTGTGACATATAATGTCAGTTTCTCAGGAGTTTACATCACTGTGACATATAATGTCAGTTTCTTCAGAGTTTACTGTTTGACTAAATTTTTAATTGGTTATCAAATAAACATGATAGAGATCAAACTTTTTTCCACAGATACACGCACGCAGGACTGGTTGTTGATTCCATCAGTATGGCCGACGGTCGCCATAGTAATCACATACTTGGCTATAATTATTGGAGGACAACGAATAATGAAGAACAGGGAACCATTCCAGCTGAAGAATCCGATGATGGTTTATAACTTCTGCCTCATCTGGATTAATGCCTATATTTTTTATGAAGTAAGAAATATTGACAAGAATGTGTTTTGTTTATCATTTGTATATAGGTAGGTCAGTCATAAACACATAGTTGCTTATTGTTGAATGGCTTTGGTTTACATTGATTACATTGGTTACATTGATTACATTGGTTACATTGATTACGAAGCAAGCTACACAGCTTACACACATCACTCTCGATGGCGGGGATAACAGTATATGCACAGTCTTGATTTATGAGTGGGCGACAACTTACAACCTGAGACGGAGAATCGAACCCCGGTTGCTTTGGTGAGGAGAAAGTGCACTACCGACTGCACTTTTCCCGGACACCGTAGTTTGTATTGACAAAACAGCTGCTTAGATCACATGTGTCTCTTCTAGTTTTTTTAAAGACAACATGTTTGCTTAGTTACCATATGTGTATATTTCAGTTTGTAACGACAGCATGTTTGCTTAGTTACCATATGGGTATGTTTGTAATGACAACATGTATGCTTAGTTACCATATGTGTGTATTCCAGTTTGTAACAACAACAAATTGTATGCTTAGTTACCATATGTCATGTATTGTGTGTATTCCAGTTTGTAACAACAACAAATTGTATGCTTAGTTACCATATGTGTGTATTCCAGTTTGTAACAACAACAAATTGTATGCTTAGTTGCCATATGTGTATATTCCAGTTTGTAACAACAACAAATTGTATGCTTAGTTACCATATGTGTATATTCCAGTTTGTAACAACAACAAATTGTATGCTTAGTTACCATATGTGTGTATTCCAGTTTGTAACAACAACAAATTGTATGCTTAGTTACCATATGTGTGTATTCCAGTTTGTAACAACAACAAATTGTATGCTTAGTTACCATATGTGTGTATTCCAGTTTGTAACAACAACAAATTGTTTGCTTAGTTACCATATGTGTATATTCCAGTTTGTAACAACAACAAATTGTATGCTTAGTTACCATAATTCCAGTTTGTAACAACAACAAATTGTATGCTTAGTTACCATGTGTGTATTCCAGTTTTTAACAACAACAAATTGTATGCTTAGTTACCATATGTATGTATTCCAGTTTGTAACAACAACAAATTGTATGCTTATTTACCATATGTGTATATTCCAGTTTGTAACAACAACAAATTGTATGCTTAGTTACCATATGTGTATATTCCAGTTTGTAACAACAAATTGTATGCTTAGTTACCATATGTGTGTATTTCAGTTTGTAACAACAACAAATTGTATGCTTAGTTACCATATGTCCAGTTTGTAACAACAACAAATTGTATGCTTAGTTACCATATGTGTGTATTCCAGTTTGTAACAACAACAAATTGTATGCTTAGTTACCATATGTGTGTATTCCAGTTTGTAACAACAACAAATTGTATGCTTAGTTAAATTATGTGTATATTCCAGTTTGTAACAACAACAAATTGTATGCTTAGTTACCATATGTGTGTATTCCAGTTTGCAACAACAACATGTATGCGTAGTTACCATATCTGTATATTTCAGTTTGTAACGACAACATGTTTGCTTAGTTACCATATGGGTATGTTTGTAATGACAACATGTATGCTTAGTTACCATATGTGTGTATTCCAGTTTGTAACAACAACAAATTGTATGCTTAGTTACCATATGTCATGTATTGTGTGTATTCCAGTTTGTAACAACAACAAATTGTATGCTTAGTTACCATATGTGTGTATTCCAGTTTGTAACAACAACAAATTGTATGCTTAGTTAAATTATGTGTATATTCCAGTTTGTAACAACAACAAATTGTATGCTTAGTTACCATATGTGTGTATTCCAGTTTGCAACAACAACATGTATGCGTAGTTACCATATCTGTATATTTCAGTTTGTAACGACAACATGTTTGCTTAGTTACCATATGGGTATGTTTGTAATGACAACATGTATGCTTAGTTACCATATGTGTGTATTCCAGTTTGTAACAACAACAAATTGTATGCTTAGTTACCATATGTCATGTATTGTGTGTATTCCAGTTTGTAACAACAACAAATTGTATGCTTAGTTACCATATGTGTGTATTCCAGTTTTTAACAACAACAAATTGTATGCTTGGTTGCCATATGTGTATATTCCAGTTTGTAACAACAACAAATTGTATGCTTAGTTACCATATGTGTATATTCCAGTTTGTAACAACGACAAATTGTATGCTTAGTTACCATATGTGTGTATTCCAGTTTGTAACAACAACAAATTGTATGCTTAGTTACCATATGTGTGTATTCCAGTTTGTAACAACAACAAATTGTATGCTTAGTTACCATATGGGTGTATTCCAGTTTGTAACAACAACAAATTGTATGCTTAGTTACCATATGTGTGTATTCCAGTTTGTAACAACAACAAATTGTTTGCTTAGTTACCATATGTGTATATTCCAGTTTGTAACAACAACAAATTGTATGCTTAGTTACCATAATTCCAGTTTGTAACAACAACAAATTGTATGCTTAGTTACCATGTGTGTATTCCAGTTTTTAACAACAACAAATTGTATGCTTAGTTACCATATGTATGTATTCCAGTTTGTAACAACAACAAATTGTATGCTTAGTTACCATATGTGTATATTCCAGTTTGCAACAACAACAAATTGTATGCTTAGTTACCATATGTGTTTATTCCAGTTTGTAACAACAAATTGTATGCTTAGTTACCATATGTGTGTATTTCAGTTTGTAACAACAACAAATTGTATGCTTAGTTACCATATGTCCAGTTTTTAACAACAACAAATTGTATGCTTAGTTACCATATGTGTGTATTCCAGTTTGTAACAACAACAAATTGTATGCTTAGTTACCATATGTGTGTATTCCAGTTTGTAACAACAACAAATTGTATGCTTAGTTAAATTATGTGTATATTCCAGTTTGTAACAACAACAAATTGTATGCTTAGTTACCATATGTGTGTATTCCAGTTTGTAACAACAACATGTATGCGTAGTTACCATATCTGTATATTCCAATTTGTAACGGCAACATGTTTGCTTAGTTACCATATGTGTATATTTCAGTTTGTAACGACAACATGTTTGCTTAGTTTATGTTATATTTCAGTTTGTAATGACAACATGGTTCAAGTGGAGTTTCAGTAAGGTGTGCTCGCCTGTAGACAAGATTTCGGAGTCCGGGGATAGACTGGCCCGGGCTTGTTGGTGGTTTTATTTCTCGAAGAGCATAGAACTCATGGATACGGTAATTTGGATAATTTTTAAATATATACACATTTATAAATCTGTAATAATAAAATAACAAATATAACAACGATTTATTAGATAGAAGCATTAAAGGGACACATGTATCAAATCTTGAATTTGTTTTCAAGCATTAAAATAAGCATTTCAATTTATTAATCCAGGATCAGTTTGACTTTAAACCTGGTTGCATAATAAACTAAAATGTTGAGTTTAGATTTTTTCTTCTCAGTCTTCTATAGGTTAAAATATAGTATGGTTGTAATATAATCAACAGTCTGTAATATGCAAAAACAACTTGCTTTATACAGTTCTTATAATTATTATTAATGATTAAACAAACGCAAGTTATGTAGAACAACTTAACTGGACGCCGCGAGTTTTTAAAAAATAAAAATTGCCGTATGTCCTTAATTAAACAAAACTAGTACTATGTTAAACATACATTTCAATACTTTCTATATTATATAAAATGTTCGGAAATTATAAAATGGTTACAGACAATCCTGTGATAACATTCGAAACTTGTGTGTACCTAAAATTGGCATGCTGCATGAATATGTTCTGTGCGGACATTGTTATTTCATGACTCTTAACTAATTAATTGGATGTAGCCCTCAGGTCTGCACCTTCTGTTATAAATGTGTGCTTTAGTTCGAGACTCGTTCACGTACCCCATAAAAGTGCACCGCTGCATGTTCGAATCCCACTGGAAGCTCGACTTGTCAAGTGAGAAAGTGTTGATTATGGATGGTGAGAGGTATACAGTACTGGTTCTACCCAGGAAAAACGGAGTGATCTGCCACTACCTGTCATATATGGCCTATCATGTGCTAAAAAAAAGACGTAAAAGACCTTTCAAACAAAAAACAAACCATATTAAAAGTGCGACTATCCGTATTTTGACAGATTATAAGATAATTATTTAGTTTTAATGCCAAAAACCACCTTCATCTAGTGTTTCTGGGTACTTACTGATACTCCCAGTACCGTATAGAGTATACACCTATTTCATTTTAAACATCCCCGGCGGCATGTCATTTTGCAAAATGTGGCCTTTAATTGAGACCATCATCATATTGTTTTTAATTTATAATTTGTGCCCTTAAAATGCTTTTGGGGAGGTAGTTTTTCTAAATTAGACCTCAAGTCAGGCTACTGGGAAGTGTATGATCTCATATGTATAGTTTTATGCCCCCCTATTGACAAAAATAGTGTGGGTGGTTTTTTTATACGATAATTGCTGTACCACATTATATTTCAGGTGTTTTTTATGCTGCGTAAGAAGAACACTCAGATCACATTCCTGCATCTGTACCATCACTCGTCCATGCCCCTTATATGGTGGGTAGGGGTCAAATATGCCCCAGGCGGAGAATGTAAGTTGGCAACTCATTATAAATTTTACATTTGATACATCAGCCATATATATATATATATATGTATATACCGTATTTCACCTAATAGTAGTGCTCGGGCACTATACAAAATGCCAAGGGGTTTTATATAAAAAGAAAACAATTCCACATTGCAGTTTACTTCCAAAACAACTTGGCACGTTAATTGCCAAGCTGTTTTTTTTAAGGACTTATAAAAAACGACTTGGCAATTAACGTCCTTCAGGTCTGATAAAAAACAACTTGGTAATTAACGTCCTTCAGGACTGATAAAAAAACAACTTGGCAATTAACGTCCTTCAGGACTGACAAAAAACAGCTTGGCAATTAACGTCCTTCAGGACTGATAAAAAACAACTTGGCAATTAACGTCCTTCAGGACTGATAAAAAACAACTTGGCAATTAACGTCCTTCAAAACTGATAAAAAACAACTTGGCAATTAACATCCTTCAGGTCTGATAAAAAACAACATGGTAATTAATGTTCTTCAGGACTGACAAAAAACAGCTTGGCAATTAACGTCCTTCAGGACTGATAAAAAACAGCTTGGCAATTAACGTCCTTCAGGACTGATAAAAAACAACTTGGCAATTAACGTCCTTCAGGACTGATAAAAAACAGCTTGGCAATTAACGTCCTTCAGGACTGATAAAAAGCAACTTTGCAATTAACGTCCTTCAGGACTGATAAAAAACAACTTGGCAATTAACATCCTTCAGGACTGATAAAAAACAACTTGGCAATTAACTTCCTTCATGACTGATAAAAAAAACACTTGGCAATTAACGACCTTCAGGACTGATAAAAAAACGACTTGGCAATTAACTTCCTTCATGACTGATAAAAAAACGACTTGGCAAATAACATCCTTCAGAACTGATAATAAACTACTTGGCAATTAACTTCCTTCAGGACTGATAAAAAACTACTTGGCAATTAACTTTCTTCAGGACTGATAAAAAAAACGACTTGGCAATTAACTTCCTTCAGTTTGATTAAAAAAAAATCTTTGCAGTTAACGTCCTTCAGGACTGATAAAAAACGACTTGGCAATTAACTTCCTTCAGGACTGATGAAAAATAACTTGGCATTTAATGTCCTTCAGGACTGATAAAAAACGACTTGGCAATTAACTTCCTTCTGGACTGATAAAAAAAAACTTGGCAATTAACTTCCTCTTGGACTGATAAAAAACAACTTGGCAATTAACGACCTTCAGGACTGATAAAAAACGACTTGGCAATTATGAACTTCCTTCAGGACTGATAAAAAAACGACTTGGCAAATAACATCCTTCAGAACTGATAATAAACTACTTGGCAATTAACTTCCTTCAGGACTGATAAAAAACTACTTGGCAATTAACTTTCTTCAGGACTGATAAAAAAACGACTTGGCGATTAACTTCCTTCTGGACTGATAAAAAACAACTTGGCAATTAACTTCCTTCTGGACTGATAAAAAACAACTTGGCAATTAACGACCTTCAGGACTGATAAAAAACGACTTGGCAATTAACTTCCTTCAGGACTGATAAAAAAACGACTTGGCAAATAACATCCTTCAGAACTGATAATAAACTACTTGGCAATTAACTTCCTTCAAGACTGATAAAAAACTACTTGGCAAATAACTTTCTTCAGGACTGATAAAAAAACGACTTGGCAATTAACTTCCTTCAGTTTGATTAAAAAAAAATCTTGGCAGTTAACGTCCTTCAGGACTGATAAAAAACGACTTGGCAATTAACTTCCTTCAGGACTGATAAAAAATAACTTGGCAATTAACGTCCTTCAGGACTGATAAAAAACAACTTGGCAATTAACTTCCTTCTGGACTGATAAAAAACAACTTGGCAATTAACGACCTTCAGGACTGATAAAAAACGACTTGGCAATTAACTTCCTTCAGGACTGATAAAAAAACGACTTGGCAAATAACATCCTTCAGAACTGATAATAAACTACTTGGCAATTAACTTCCTTCAAGACTGATAAAAAACAACTTGGCAATTAACGACCTTCAGGACTGATAAAAAACGACTCGGCAATTAACTTCCTTCAGTTTGATTAAAAAAAAATCTTGGCAGTTAACGTCCTTCAGGACTGATAAAAAACGACTTGGCAATTAACTTCCTTCAGGACTGATAAAAAATAACTTGGCAATTAACGTCCTTCAGGACTGATAAAAAAAAACTTGGCAATTAATGTCCTTCAGGACTGATAAAAAAAACCTTGGCAATTAACGTCCTTCAGGACTGATAAAAAATAACTTGGCAATTAACGTCCTTCAGGACTGATAAAAAAAACCTTGGCAATTAACGTCCTTCAGGACTGATAAAAAATAACTTGGCAATTAACGTCCTTTAGGACTGATAAAAAACAACTTGGCAATTAACGTCCTTCAGGACTGATAAAAAACAACTTGGCAATTAACGTCCTTCAGGACTGATAAAAAACAACTTGGCAATTAACGTCCTTCAGGACTGATAAAAAATAACTTGGCAATTAACGTCCTTCAGGACTGATAAAAAACAACTTGGCAATTAACGTCCTTCAAAACTGATAAAAAACAACTTGGCAATTAACATCCTTCAGGTCTGATAAAAAACAACATGGTAATTAATGTTCTCTAGGACTGACAAAAAACAGCTTGGCAAATAACGTCCTTCAGGACTGATAAAAAACAACTTGGCAATTAACGTCCTTCAGGACTGATAAAAAACAACTTGGCAATTAACGTCCTTCAGGACTGATAAAAAAAAGCTTTGCAATTAACGTCCTTCAGGACTGATAAAAAACAACTTGGCAATTAACGTCCTTCAGGACTGATAAAAAACAACTTGGCAATTAACGTCCTTCAGGACTGATAAAAAACAACTTGGCAATTAACGTCCTTCAGGACTGATAAAAAACAGCTTTGCAATTAACGTCCTTCAGGACTGATAAAAAACAACTTGGCAATTAACGTCCTTCAGGACTGATAAAAAACAACTTGGCAATTAACGTCCTTCAGGACTGATAAAAAATAACTTGGCAATTAACGTCCTTCAGGACTGATAAAAAACAGCTTTGCAATTAACGTCCTTCAGGACTGATAAAAAACAACTTGGCAATTCACTTCCTTCAGGACTGATTAAAAACAACTTGGCAATTAACGTCCTTCAGAACTGATAAAAAACAACTTGGCAATTAACGTCCTTCAGGACTGATAAAAAACAACTTGGCAATTAACGTCCTTCAGGACTGATAAAAAACAGCTTTGCAATTAACGTCCTTCAGGACTGATAAAAAATAACTTGGCAATTCACTTCCTTCAGGACTGATTAAAAATAACTTGGCAATTAACGTCCTTCAGGACTGATTAAAAACAACTTGGCAATTAACATCCTTCAGGACTTGTCAAACAAACTTGTCAATTTTCCTCCTTCTCTTCCTGTTCTTATTAAACGACATGCAGACCGAGATATCTATATGATGTGCACACATTTTCTAGTTCATTGAAGTACAAACTGTTGACATGATTATGGTTGTTTCATTCCAGCCTATTACTCTGCCAGTATTAACAGTGGCATCCATATACTGATGTATACATACTACCTGCTGTCTGCAATGGGTCCACAGATGCAGAAATATCTCTGGTGGAAACGTTACATGACCGTCATGCAACTGGTAAGAAAAAAATACATACTTTGTCAATTGTAAAACAGATAGAATAGGATTTGTGTTAGTTTTATACTCGGACATATACTGAAACGAAAAAGAAACGCAACTCGGGAATTTCCGCTATATATTGTATGTACAATATGCTGCTGTTAATAGAATGGTACGTGGCTAGGTAAGACCTTTCCTTTCAGAAAAAAAAGACTAGAATAACACATAATACAGCAAGTAGTATTCCTTCGAAGTTTCATTATTGACAGAGTAAGCGTTTGGCAAAATTTTGCAAACTCTTTACGTTAAATACAGTACTGAACTGGCTCAATTTTTCAAAGAGGAACTTCAACATTTATGAATTTCTTGTTACAAAGTGTACTGTGATTAAAACGTCTACAACATCACAGTTGTGTCCTTTAACTAACTGCAACTACAAAACATCTTGGAATTTCTTCGGAATATTATGTGGAATTAAGTGTGCAGTACATACAATATATAACGGAAATTCCCGAGTTGCATTTCTTTTTTGTTTCATGTATCACAATCATTTGTTATTTTTTATTTTTTATACGCCTGTCAAGTATTGTGTTTTCAAACAGGGGTTACCACAGGCGGGCAGGCAAAATCGGATCTGCTCATTTAAGGCATAATTACACCATTGCGTTTGGGCCTTCATGGTCTAAAGTCAAATATGTGTCAAAATAGAACACAACGTCATTCAACAGATTGGCCTTTTCTTACATGATACATGACCCCCTGTTTTTATTGTATTGGTGGACGCTCGATCATTTGATTAATGTGTTTTAAAATTTTCTACGGAGAAATACACACATTTTTTGTCTCTTGACATACATCATTCCTATATAAAACATGGAAGGAAAGTCAATAGTGCAATGACACCTTTAAAAGATAACGGTTACATGCATTTAATTCATGTTTACTGTGTAGATATATCCTGGATGGAAGGTTAACCCCTATTGATTTTAGGTTGAATAGGTCAAAGGTCCAGGTTACTGCGACTGTTTACTTTATTGAAACAGTTATGTGACTGACATCGCTAAGGTGTTTTTCAAGAAGTGATATTTCCCCTCACATGTTTATGCCTTTTATACACTTAAAAATGCATTTTACATGTTTATATGCTTACAGATTCAATTCTGGGTGATCCTGTTGCACACAACCTGTTATTTTACACACTTATATGCTTACAGATTCAATTCTGGGCAATCCTGTTGCACACAACCTGTTATTTTACACACTTATATGCTTACAGATTCAATTCTGGGTGATCCTGTTGCACACAACCTGTTATTTTACACACTTATATGCTTACAGATTCAATTCTGGGCAATCCTGTTGCACACAACCTGTTATTTTACACACTTATATGCTTAGATTCAATTCTGGGTGATCCTGTTGCACACAAACCTGTTATTTTACACACTTATATGCTTACAGATTCAATTCTGGGCGATCCTGTTGCACAAAACCTGTTATTTTACACACTTATATGCTTACAGATTCAATTCTGGGTGATCCTGTTGCACACAACCTGTTATTTTACACACTTATATGCTTACAGATTCAATTCTGGGCAATCCTGTTGCACACAACCTGTTATTATACACTTATATGCTTACAGATTCAATTCTGGGCGATCCTGTTGCACACAACCTGTTATTTTACACACTTATATGCTTACAGATTCAATTCTGGGTGATCCTGTTGCACACAACCTGTTATTTTACACACTTATATGCTTACAGATTCAATTCTGGGCGATCCTGTTGCACACAACCTGTTATTTTATACGCTCATTTGTTTACAGATTCAGTTCTGGGCGATCCTGTTCCACACGCTGTACGCCATCTACGTGGATTGTGGGTACCCTAATCTCTATAACTGGTCGCTCATTTTTTACGACTTCACACACATAGCCCTCTTCTCCAACTTCTACTATCAGACTTATACGAAAAGTCGTAGAGAGCAGCAAAGAAGAAAGGCGGAACAAAATGGTGTAATCCCGCAGGCGGAAAAAAATGGTGTAGTCACACATCAGAATGGAGTCATCAATGGAGACGTCGCCGAAAGAAAAACTCGGCTGAGGACCAGAAAAGAGTGAAGGCGCTTTACAGTACATACCTTTGCGAAGTTTAAATTATTTGATTTGCGGACAAGAGGTTTCTTGACAAGTATTAGATATACCCAGAATGCTAATTCGTGGTGATGCCATACATCCTGTTTGTGCTGATAATACATCACTTCCTCTCAATTGTCACATGACATGCGAGCCAATGGAACCAGTAAAGCAGCGTCTTCGTCCTCCTCACGTCTTGGGCCGCCAAATTTTACATTAGGTTTTAATAATGTAACTCTTGATTTATTATACTCACCTATTATTTTCTTTTTACTTATTTGCCAATTTTGACTCTCTGTCACTCTGAACTTAAGTCTAATTACGGTAACATGATAAAATCAAACTAAAATTGTATTATTGCTTTCACCGTCCCTTCAAGCAAAGTTGAATCTTGAGGAGAACTTGCCCAGTCTCAATCCATCCCTGGTCATGTAGCTGTAAAATCTAGTGTTGTTCCGATTAATCGATTTGATCGATCATCGATCAGTTATGTCTTTGATCTGATTAATCAATTACAATTTTTCATGATCGACTTTACTCATTATAGTGGGCATCATAACTTTTTTTTTTTAAATATGTGTTGGTCAGTTTCATTCAGTTCCTTTATCACCAGAACATACTAGTCTTGATCACTAGTTGCGATTCTTTTCTTCATTATTGTCGGGAAAAGGCTTACACTTGTCTTTTATAGCAGCCATGTTTAATCGATTAATGATCGATCATCAGTCGGTTAAATATTCTGATGATCGGTCATGAATTTTCAGGCGATTCCCAACACTAGTAAAATCACATGACAGTGACTTCACTTTTATAGACACTGTCATTTTGATTGTTTTTTTGATGGCACATTTGGTCTTCCTTTCTAGTTATTTCAACTTTTATTTATTTATTTTTATTATTTTATGTTTTTTGCCTAATTTATAATTTTTATTCATGAAGAGGATCTTACATGAGGGCTCGTTATTACTGACTTTATAAGATGACTCGGCAGAACTGATACGAAGCAACAATTTTTAATAACGAGTTTATAATTAGCATGTACGATTCTATTTATCTATACAAATTCACTGTAGTTGCATTCTTCAGACCAAAATTGGGTGCGCTATGTGTGCAGTATTTTACATAGTTACTCCACTAGTGGTTGGTTAACTAAAAATAGTTACATTCACTTGGTGTGCCTACTGTGGACGTATCAGATGTACGGCTATAGAAAATGGCTATTACACGGTCTAAAAAAATACGCTGGTGATATTTTATCTTCCTTGCACATATTTATGATTACCAACCTGCCAAGGCACATTATTGTTGGTACTATAACAACCGGAAAATCAGATAAATATAAGAATTGATATGCAAATTTTCGGCGTTGATGCAGTTTGAACACCGGTAGTGAATGGCAAATTTACCAAATGCTATTTGCTATTCACTACCAGCAAAACTGCATAAAAACAAACAATTTGCGAATCAATTCTTAAATAAAGCACTGTGATATATTACTGCTATGCCTTAAGTTATGTGATAAAGAAATAGATGTATGAATGTTGACAAAGAATCATGTATTAGCATTATACTTTTTTTTTTAATTTTAGCAGTTTTAAAGTAGAGTGTTAATCTTTAATTAATTAGTGCCTTTATATCATATTAAATTTCTTGTAAGGGAAACATTTCATTTCATAACCCAACAGGCAGAATTCTTTTTTTTTATTATTATTCTCATATTAAAGGGACACCTGGCAATCTTGAAGTTTGTATCAATCAATAATGGGCACCTCAGTTTATTAATCCAGTTAGATTTCGACTTTAAATCTGTTTGAATATAAATAAATAACATGTTGAGTTTTCATTCTTCTTTGATCGTAAATGGAGTTTCTACGATAGAATTTGCAGCAACTCTGCAGTTCAGGGTGAGAAGGTTCTAGGCCCATTTTCCATATTTTATCTCGATGCACATGGAAGATGAGCCTGGCATGTTCATGCCTTTTAGGTGCCATATAACCTTTTCATGTGTTGGTGCGCCTTAAAACCCCAATTCAATTCAATTCTTTGATATTCTACCATAGATTTAAACGCATTATTGATGCAATATTATCAAAAGTAAGTAATATGACGCAACATTGCTTTATACTATTCTTATTATCAATACTAATGATTGAACAAATGCAATTTATGTAGAAAAACAGAACACCACGAGTTTTAAAAAAAAAAGATGATTGCCGTGTGTCCCTTTAAAGTATGTGTTTGTTATGATTAAGTACATGAGTTAAGTTATTTATTTTACATAATATACAGGGTATAACTGTCCAAGTTTGTGATATTGCTCAATAACGTCTGTGTTATCATCAGCTGATCTCATTTCCAGAATATCTTGAAAACTTGCTTTGTCAGTGTTTTTCCCCTTATATAAGTGGTACCGAAAAACGGTACCATTTCCAATTGATGACAAAAGTATGTTGTTGTTTTATGGAGTGAAAAAAATTCCCATTCCAAATCGTATTTATTTTATTTTTATTTTTTAAAACATTTTAGAGGGGAACTTTAAACAGAAAAAGGGGGAAATAAATACTATTATTGGAGGGTAATAAAACACTACAAGAGAATGTATAAATGGTAATGTGTTTGCAAAGTATTTAAGCATACACTATTGTTTTTGTTTGATAGTGAAAAATTCCCGATTTAAGGCAAAATGATGCGATTTTTCCCACCTGAATGACAAAGTGGTGAGGGAAAAAAAATCACTGTATATGTAGCAGTGTGTGAGGTTGATCTATGAAGAACAAAGTCAATGAACTCAAACATGTCAAAGAAACAAATAAACAATTCCTTAAACATTTTTTAGTTAATTAAATTAAAATACTCTTTTTCTTTTTTTTAACGCTTTAAGCACTATAGACCATAGACATGTTTAGGATGATGGACCCGGTTTTTCTTCTCACTCATATTCAGAGTCATTCCTTTTGAATTTCATTAACGTTGTTATTAACCGAGTGCTATTTTTTTTCATAATAATCTTTTTAACATTCTCACATAATGGATTCATATGTTTGACAATCACTGTGTTAATTAATGCTCAGTATTTATTTATATTTTTACTTTGATGGATATTTATCATTTCATCTGCTTCTTTAAAAATGTTTTTGGTAACAAAGTTTGAAGATTGTAATACTAAGTTCAATATGTGTTTCATCATTTTCCTATTACCATATTACCATATTCAACCCAGTAACTCAAACAGATGTTTACCAGGATCATTCTCCTATTACCATATTATTATATTCAACCGAGTAACTCAAACAGATTTTACCAGAATCATTCTCATATAACCGTAATCCACCCAATAACTCCACCGGAGTCTTTCTCTTATTATCATATTCAACCCAATAACTCCACCAGATGTTTACCAGAGTCCTTATCCTATTATCATATTCAACCCAATAACTCCACCAGATGTTTACCAGAGTCCTTATCCTATTATCATATTCAACCCAATAACTCCACCTTCTTTCCCCTATTATCATATTCAACCCAATAACTCCACCAGATGTTTACCAGAGTCCTTATCCTATTATCATATTCAACCCAATAACTCCACCTTCTTTCCCCTATTATCATATTCAACCCAATAACTCCACCAGATGTTTACCAGAGTCCTTATCCTATTATCATATTCAACCCAATAACTCCACCAGATGTTTACCAGAGTCCTTATCCTATTATCATATTCAACCCAATAACTCCACCTTCTTTCCCCTATTACCATATTCAATCCAATAACTTCGTTAGAGGTTTACCAGAATCATTTCCATATTACCGTATTCAACCCAATAACTCCACCAGTTGTTTACCAGAGTCTTTCTCGTATTACCATATTCAACTGAATAACTCCACCAGATGTTTACCAGAATCTCAAGAGTGAAAATGACAATGACTTATTAAAATCATTTTACCTTGAACCTGCCAGATAAAAAAAAAGTTTCATTTGGATTTTCCCGTGTCTCTTATCCTTTGCATGAACTTTGTTTTTTTGTTTGTTATTTAAAAAATTGTGATATTTTTTATAATATTTACATATTCAAATCGTTACTTTTATGTATTAAGGATAAATATTGAATAACCAGAAGTTTGTATTTTGTATACTCCTCAAAAAATTTCAGGCCCACAAAAAAGAACAATAATAATTATTAAATCTGTAATATTCTGCATTTCATATCCATATCAAAAGTTGATACTTTTGGGTCAAGATACAATTGTTAAATAATGAAGTTCAACTTAAAAACTGCCAAAAGACAATGAAATGTTCTGTAACAATTAAAAAATGACATAAATCAAAACGTGGTCCTTACATTATTTTGAGTATATAATGCCAGGCTGTCTCGACTATTTTGAGTATATAATGCCAGGCTGTCTCGTCTATTTTGAGTATATAATGCCAGGCTGTCTCGTCTATTTTGAGTATATAATGCCAGGCTGTCTCGTCTATTTTGAGTATATAATGCCAGGCTGTCTCGTCTATTTTGAGTATATAATGCCAGGCTGTCTCGTCTATTTTATATGTTACAAGTGTATGTTATACGTTATTATTTAACTGTACATGCATATATAACAAAAGCACCTTATTAATATACTTTATAATTATTGTCTTTGACATTTCTACTGAATTTATACATTCTTATGAATATGTTGCTAATTTTGGTAATGAATCAAAATATTAATATACTGTATACTCCCATTTTAACGCCGACTGGGGCAAAAGCAGGGCATTCATTTAAAAAAATAAATCATTTTTTTATTTTTTTACATATTATACCTCGAAAATGCTTGCAGGCAGGTATTTTTCTAATCTATACCTCAAGTCAGGCTACTGGCAAGTGTATTTTCCCTAAACAATATCTTATAATACGTATAAAAAAAAAATAATAATAATAAAATAAAATAATTAAAAAAAGAAATTATGGCCTCAGATAATTGCTCCCCGCCCCCTTTTTTTAAAAAAAGGAGGGTGGGGGAGGAGTTTAAAGGTTTTGGAGCATTATACAGGGGTATACAGTAGTAGGTTATTTTAGATGTCACCGTTGCAACCACAATCTGATCTTTATTTATACAATATACTACTTTTTATATGCCTTTTACAAGAAATAAGAATATATTTCTGTTGTATTACCTTTACTAACATGTTATCATGTTTCAACATTCTGTGATGCCTTTTTCTCTGTACAATACATGGTGTTGCTGTGACACATTTTTATATCGATTTTAATTATATTGGTATTAAAGGTACGAATGACAATTTTATTTGATTAAAACTTGCGACATTCCATAAGTTTTTCTACATAACTTGCATAACCCAGTGCAAGAATAGCTCAGAGCAAATTATTTGTTGCCTATTAATAACTTATATTGCGCCAATAATATATGTAAACATGTTTGAATTAACAAGAAAAAACTCCAGTTATGTTTTATTTAAAAAAAAATCAAGCAGTTTAAAATCAAAATAGTAATAAATTAAGGAGCTAAGTTTAATGCTTGATACATTCTTAAAGATTGCCGTGTGTGCCTTTAAGATCTGTGTCCTCAAAATGTATAATAAAGTATATTTTGATTAAAAAATAGTTTCTTTTGTTTTACAAAGTTGTTTTGTGTCCTTAGTTATGTCCCACTATGTGTTAGATGTGTCTCAGTTCGCCCAGAACCTAGGACGTCAGCACCTAGTCCGCAGGTTCAAGTCCTAGTTTGCCCAGAACCTAGGGCGTCAGCACCTAGTCTGCAGGTTCAAGTCCTAGTTCACTCAGCAGGTAGGGCGTCAGCACCTAGTCCGCAGGTTCAAGTCCTAGTTCACTCAGCAGGTAGGGCGTCAGCACCTTGTCCGCAGGTTTAAGTCCTAGTTCACTCAGCAGGTAGGGCTTCATTAACTAGTCTGCAGGTTCAAGTCCTAGTTTGCCCAGAACCTACGGCGTCAGCACCTAGTCCGCAGGTTGAAGTCCTAGTTTGCCCAGAACCTACGGCATCAGCACCTAGTCCGCAGGTTCAAGTCCTAGTTGCCCCGTGTGCCTTCAGCTCATAGATAGTTAAGTCTCATTTCGTCCACAAGGTAGGCCTTCAGCTCATAGACAGTTAAGTCTCATTTCGTCCACAAGGTAGGCCTTCAGCTCATAGACAGTTAAGTCTCATTTCGTCCACAAGGTAGGCCTTCAGCTCATAGACAGTTAAGTCTTATTTCGTCCACAAGTTAGGCTTCAGCTCATAGACAGTTAAGTCTCATTTCATCCACAAGGTAGGCTTCAGCTCATAGACAGTTAAGTCTTATTTCGTCCACAAGGTAGGCTTCAGCTCATAGACAGTTAAGTCTCATTTCATCCACAAGGTAGGCCTTCAGCTCATAGACAGTTAAGTCTCATTTCGTCCACAAGATAGGCTTCAGTTCATAGACCGTATATTTGTCTCATTTCGTCCATAAGGTAGTGCTGCTTCAATATCGAGAGGTCAGTCGTCGCATAACCCGCATGTTCAGGTCTCATTTGGCTCGGTATGTAGATACTTGAATCGTGGTCTGAATCGTTGGCTCGTAGTCCGATGGTTAAAGTCGAAGTTTGTTGGGTAGGTATAGTCGGCTCGTAGTCCGAATATTCAAACGATGTTTTTGTGGTGGACGCAGACCACACTCTTATTCCTGAGTAAAACCAGTACTGTATACCTCCCGTCTCCCGCCATAACAATCGTTTATACGGATGGCGGGAGGTGTACAGTACTGGGTCTACCCAGGAAAAATGGATGATCTGCCTCCAACACACACACAAAAAAACCGTCATATATAACCAGACATGTGTTGAAAATAACGTAAAACACAATACAAACAAATCTCATTTCTCCTAGTGGGATTCCAACCCACAGCGGTAAGAGGAGAGAAGGTTTGAAACGCAACGTCTTTTACCACCTCGACCACGGACGCATCTGAAGGTTCAAGTCACAGGTCGAAAATTGCTTCTACTCTAGTCCACAGGTTCAAATCAAATTATGTTCTGAAACGTCAAGTCTCAGTTCCTACATTAGGTAGAATATTGCCTATAGTCCACTGGTCTCAGTCCCATTTCATGAGGTAGGGAAGTAGGTTGGTCATTGCTCATAGTTCGCAGGTTCAACTCCTAGTTCGTACAGCTGGTAGACCATTGCTCATAGTCCGCAGGTTTAACTCCCAGTTCATACAGCTGGTAGATCATTGCTCATAGTCCGCAGGTTTAACTCCCAGTTCATACAGCTGGTAGATCATTGCTCATAGTCCGCAGGTTTAAGGCCACGTTCGTACAGTAGTTAGATCAAGGCTAATAGTCCGCATGTTTAAGGCCACGTTCGTACAGTAGTTAGATCAAGGCTCATAGTCCGCATGTTTAAGGCCACGTTCGTACAGTAGGTAGATCAAGGCTCATAGTCCGCATGTTTAAGGCCACGTTCGTACAGTAGTTAGATCAAGGCTCATAGTCCGCATGTTTAAGGCCACGTTCGTACAGTAGTTAGATCAAGGCTCATAGTCCGCAGGTTTAAGGCCACGTTCGTACAGTAGTTAGATCAAGGCTCATAGTCCGCATGTTTAAGGCCACGTTCGTACAGTAGGTAGATCATGGCTCATAATCCGCCGCAAGTTTAACTCCCAGTTCATACAGCTGGTAGATCACATGCTCATAGTCCGCAGGTTTAAGGTCACGTTCGTACAGTAGTTAGAGCATGGCTCATAGTCCGCAGGTTTAAGGCCACGTTCGTACAGTAGGTAGATCATGGCTCATAGTCCGCAGATTTAAGGCCACGTTCGTACAGTAGTTAGATCATGGCTCATAGTTCGCAGGATTAAGGCCACGTTCATACAGTAGCTAGATCATGACTCATAGTCCGCAGGTTTAAGGTCACGTTCGTTCAGTAGGTAGAGCATGGCTCATAGTCCGTAGGTTTAAGGCCACGTTCGTACAGTAGGTAGATCATGACTCATAGTCCGCAGGTTTAAGGACACGTTCGTACAGTAGGTAGATCATGGCTCATAGTCCGCAGGTTCAACTCCCAGTTCATTCAGTTGGTAGATCATGGCTCATAGTCCGTAGGTTTAAGGCCACGTTCGTACAGTAGGTAGATCATGACTCATAGTCCGCAGGTTTAAGGACACGTTCTTACAGTAGGTAGATCATGGCTCATAGTCCGCAGGTTCAACTCCCAGTTCATACAGCTGGTAGATCACATGCTCATAGTCCGCAGGTTTAAGGTCACGTTCGTACAGTAGTTAGAGCATGGCTCATAGTCCGCAGGTTTAAGGCCACGTTCGTACAGTAGGTAGATCATGGCTCATTGTCCGCAGATTTAAGGCCACGTTCGTACAGTAGTTAGATCATGGCTCATAGTTCGCAGGTTTAAGGCCACGTTCATACAGTAGCTAGATCATGACTCATAGTCCGCAGGTTTAAGGTCACGTTCGTTCAGTAGGTAGAGCATGGCTCATAGTCCGTAGGTTTAAGGCCACGTTCGTACAGTAGGTAGATCATGACTCATAGTCCGCAGGTTTAAGGACACGTTCGTACAGTAGGTAGATCATGGCTCATAGTCCGCAGGTTCAACTCCCAGTTCATACAGTTGGTAGATCATGGCTCATAGTCCGTAGGCTTAAGGCCACGTTCGTACAGTAGTTAGAGCATGGCTCATAGTCCGCAGGGTTAAGGTCAAGTTCGTACAGTATTAGATCATGGCTCATAGTCCGCAGGTTTAATGCCACGTTTGTACTGTAGTTATATCATGGCTCATGGTCCGCAGGTTTGAGGCCACGCTCGTACAATAGTTCTATTATGGCTCATAGTCCGCAGGTTTAATGCCGAGTTCGTACAGTAGTTATATCATGGCTCATATTCCGCAGGTTTAAGGCCACGTTCGTACAGTTGGTAGATCATGGCTCATAGTCCGCAGGTTTAATGCCAAGTCGTAAAGTAGTTATATCATTGCTCATAGTCCGCAGGTTTAATGCCAAGTTCGTACAGTTGGTAGATCATTGCTCATAGTCCGCAGGTTTAAGGCCACGTTCGTACTGCAGTTAGATCATGGCTCATAGTCCGCAGGTTTAAGGCCAAGTTCGTACAGTAGTTATATCATGGATCATAGTCCGCAGGTTTAATGCCACGTTCGTACAGTAGTTAGATCATGGCTCATAGTCCTCAGGTTTAATGATACGTTCGTACAGTAGTTATACCATTGCTCATAGTCCGCAGGTTAAATGCCACGTTCGTACAGTAGTTAGATCATGGCTCATAGTCCTCAGGTTTAATGCCACGTTCGTACAGAAGTTAGATCATGGCTCATAGTCTTCAGATTAAAGACCACGTTCTTACAGTAGTTAGATCATGGCTCATAGTCCTCAGGTTTAATGCCACGTTCGTACAGTAGATATATCATTGCTCATAGTCCGCAGGCTGAAGGCCACGTTCGTACAGTAGTTATAGCATGGCTCATAGTCCGCAGGTTTAAGGCCACGTTCGTACAGTAGTTAGATTATGGCTCATAGTCCGCAAGTGTAAGGCCACGTTCGTACAGTAGGTAGATCATGGCTCATAGTACGCAGGTTTAAGGCCACGTTCGTACAGTAGTTAGATCATGGCTCATAGTCCTCAGGTTTAAGGCCACGTTCGTACAGTAGTTAGATCATGGCTCATAGTCCTCAGGTTTAAGGCCACGTTCATAGTCCGCAGGTTTAATGCCACGTTTGTACAGTAGTTATATCATTGCTCATAGTCCGCAGGTTTAAGGCTACGTTCGTACAGTAGTAATAGCATGGCTCATAGTCCGCAGGTTTAATGCCACGTTCGTACAGTAGTTAGATCATGGCTCATAGTCCTCAGGTTTAATGCCACGTTCGTACAGTAGATATATCATTGCTCATAGTCCGCAGGCTGAAGGCCACGTTCGTACAGTAGTTATAGCATGGCTCATAGTCCGCAGGTTTAAGGCCACGTTCGTACAGTAGTTAGATTATGGCTCATAGTCCGCAAGTGTAAGGCCACGTTCGTACAGTAGGTAGATCATGGCTCATAGTCCGTCGGTTTAAGGCCACGTTCGTATAGTAGGTAGATCATGGCTCATAGTACGCAGGTTTAAGGCCACGTTCGTACAGTAGTTAGATCATGGCTCATAGTCCTCAGGTTTAAGGCCACGTTCGTACAGTAGTTAGATCATGGCTCATAGTCCTCAGGTTTAAGGCCACGTTCATAGTCCGCAAGTTTAATGCCACGTTCGTACAGTAGTTATATCATTGCTCATAGTCCGCAGGTTTAAGGCCACGTTCGTACAGTAGTAATAGCATGGCTCATAGTCCGCAGGTTTAAGGCCACGTTCGTACAGTAGTTAGACCATGGCTCATAGTCCGCAAGTGTAAGGCCACGTTCGTACAGTAGGTAGATCATGGCTCATAGTCCGTAGGTTTAAGGCCACGTTCGTATAGTAGGTAGATCATGGCTCATAGTCCGCAGGTTTAAGGCCAAGTTCGTACAGTAGTTAGATCATGGCTCATAGTCCGCAGGTTTAAGGCCACGTTCGTACGGTAGGTAGATCATGGCTCATAGTCCGCAGGTTTAAGGCACGTTCGTACAGTAGTTAGATCATGGCTCCTAGTCCGCAGGTTTAAGGCCAAGTTCGTACAGTAGGTAGATTATTGCATTGCTCATAGTCCGCAGGTTCAAGGCCACGTTCGTACAGTAGGTAGATCATTGCTCGTAGTCCGCAGATTCAGGGCCACTTTCGTACAGTAGGTAGATCATGACTCATAGTCCGCAGGTTTAAGGCCACGTTCGTACAGTAGTTAGATCATTGCTCATAGTCCGCAGGTTGAAGGCCACGTTCGTACAGTTGTTAGCTCATGGCTCATAGTCCGCAGGTTTAAGGCCACGTTCTTACAGTATTAGATCATGGATCATAGTCCGCTGGTTTAATGCCACGTTCGTATAGTTATATCATGGCTCATAGTCCTCAGGTTTAAGGTCACGTTCGTACAGTAGTTATATCATGGCTCATAGTCCGCAGGTTTAAGGCCACGTTCGTACAGTATTAGATCATGGATCATAGTCCGCTGGTTTAATGCCACGTTCGTACAGTAGTTATATCATGGCTCATAGTCCTCAGGTTTAATGCCACGTTCGTACAGTAGCTATATCATGGCTCATAGTCCTCAGGTTTAAGGTCACGTTCGTACAATAGTTATATCATGGCTCATAGTCCGCAGGTTTAAGGCCACGTTCGTACAGTAAGTAGATCATGTCTCATAGTCCGCAGATTTAAGGCCACGTTCGTACAGTAGGTAGATCATGGCTCATTGTCCGTAGGTTTAAGGCCACGTATATCATGGCTCATTGTCCGCAGGTTTAAGGCCACGTTCGTACAGTAGTTAGATCATGGCTCATAGTCCGCAGGTTTATGGCCACGTTCGTAGAGTAGTTAGATCATGGCTCATAGTCCGCAGGTTTAATGCCACGTTCGTACAGTAGTTAGATCATGCTCATAGTCCGCAGGTTTATGGCCACGTCCGTACAGTAGTTAGATCATGGCTCATTGTCCGCAGGTTTAATGCCACGTTCGTACAGTAGTTAGATCATGGCTCATAGTCCTCAGGTTTAATGCTACGTTCGTACAGAAGTTAGATCATGGCTCATAGTCCTCAGGTTTAATGCCACGTTCGTACAGTAGTTATATCATTGCTCATAGTCCGCCGGCCTAAGGCCACGTTCGTACAGTAGTTATATCATGGCTCATAGTCCGCAGGTTTAAGGCCACGTTCGTACAGTAGTTAGATTATGGCTCATAGTCCGCAAGTGTAAGGCCACGTTCGTACAGTAGGTAGATCCTGGCTGATAGTCCGTCGGTTTAAGGCCACGTTCGTATAGTAGGTAGATCATGGCTCATAGTCCGCAGGTTTAAGGCCACGTTCGTACAGTAGTTAGATCATGGCTCATAGTCCTCAGGTTTAATGCCACGTTCGTACAGTAGTTAGATCATTGCTCATAGTCCGCAGGTTGAAGGCCACGTTCGTACAGTAGTAAGATCATGGCTCATAGTCCGCAGGTTTAAGGCCACGTTCTTACAGTATTAGATCATGGATCATAGTCCGCAGGTTTAATGCCACGTTCGTATAGTTATATCATGGCTCATAGTCCTCAGGTTTAAGGTCACGTTCGTACAGTAGTTATATCATGGCTCATAGTCCGCAGGTTTAAGGCCACGTTCGTACAGTATTAGATCATGGATCATAGTCCACTGGTTTAATGCCACGTTCGTACAGTAGTTATATCATGGCTCATAGTCCTCAGGTTTAATGCCACGTTCGTACGGTAGCTATATCATGGCTCATAGTCCTCAGGTTTAAGGTCACGTTCGTACAGTAGTTATATCATGGCTCATAATCCGCAGGTTTAAGGCCACGTTCGTACAGTACGTAGATCATGGCTCATAGTCCGCAGGTTTAAGGTCACGTATATCATGGCTCATTGTCCGCAGGCTTAAAGATGAAATTTGTCCTAAATCAACAAATCCGTTGTTGATATGTTTTTAATTATCAAATATCATTATAAATACGATGTTTACTATGCTATTGATGTATGTTTAGTGAAAATATGTTTTTAAAGATAAAAACCGAAAAGGCGAACAGGCATTGCTAAAAAATCGAAAAAAAATCTAAGGGGAAAAACTCTTGCGCGAATTACCGGAAATGACGTCATTGGGAACAAACTATTTTTTGTTTACATTGGGACTGAACGCAAAACAGTATACCTTGTGTGAAAATGTGAGAATTAATTACAGTAGTTAGATCATGGCTCATAGTCCGCAGGTTTATGGCCACGTTCGTACAGTAGTTAGATCATGGCTCATAGTCCGCAGGTTTAAGGCCACGTTCGTACAGTTAGATCATGCTCATAGTCCGCAGGTTTATGGCCACGTTCGTACAGTAGTTAGATCATGGCTCATTGTCCGCAGGTTAAATGCCACGTTCGTACAGTAGTTAGATCATTGCTCATAGTCCGCAGGTTTAATGCCACGTTCGTACAGTAGTTAGATCATGCTCATAGTCCGCAGGTTTAATGCCACGTTCGTACAGTAGTTAGATCATGCTCATAGTCCGCAGTTTTGATGCCACGTTCGTACAGTAGTTAGATCATGCTCATAGTCCGCAGGTTTAATGCCACGTTCGTACAGTAGGTAGATCATGGCTCATAGTCCGCAGGTTTAATGCCACGTTCGTACAGTAGGTAGATCATAGTCCGCACGATTATTGCCACGTTCGTACAGTAGTTAGATCATGCTCATAGTCCGCAGGTTTATAACCACGTTCGTACAGTAGTTAGATTATGGCTCATAGTCCGCAGGTTTAATGCCACGTTCGTACAGTAGTTAGATCATGGCTCATAGTCCGCAGGTTTAATGCCACGTTCGTACAGTAGTTAGATCATGGCTCATAGTCCGCAGGTTTAATGCCACGTTCGTACAGTAGTTAGATCATGCTCATAGTCCGCAGGTTTAATGCCATGTTCGTACAGTAGTTAGATCATGCTCATAGTCTGCAGGTTTAATGCCACGTTCGTACAGTAGGTAGATCATGGCGCATAGTCCGCAGGTTTAATGCCACGTTCGTACAGTAGGTAGATCTTAGTCCGCAGGTTTAATGCCACGTTCGTACAGTAGGTAGATCATTGCTCATAGTCCGCAGGTTTAAGGCCACGTTCGTACAGTAGTAAGATCTTGCTCATAGTCCGCAGGTTTAATGCCACGTTCAATCAGTAGTTAGATCATGCTCATAGTCCGCAGGTTTAATGCCACGTTCGTACAGTAGGTAGATCATGGCTCATAGTCCGCAGGTTTAATGCCACGTTCATACAGTAGGTAGATCATGGCTCATAGTCCGCAGGTTTAAGGCACGTTCGTACAGTAGGTAGATCATGGCTCATAGTCCGCAGGTTTAAGGCCGCGTTCGTACCGTAGTTAGATCATTGCTCATAGTCCGCAGGTTTAAGGCCACGTTCGTACAGTTGTTAGATCATTGCTCATAGTCCGCAGGTTTAAGGACACGTTCGTACAGTAGTTAGATCATGGCTCATAGTCCGCAGGTTTAAGGCCACGTTC
>JAWPHD010014828.1:0-58862 GCA_037043455.1 Cyrtodaria siliqua
GCGTATTGCGAGGACCCAGGTCAGACCTGTCAATACACAATATGTAATGTAGTGTGATAAGACCCATTGTGATACATGTTGCAAATATTACTGCTCTGTGCTACCGTAGATCATTATTGTTTTTAAATTCACTTAGCTGATGTTTTTGTATAAAAGTAATTATATATTTTTCTTATTTTAAATGTTTCTATTTTATTATAATATAGCAATCATGATATGCAACAGCATGTTCCATCAACCATGTTCCATCAACTTAAGTTTATCAAGTATGTAATTGACGGTGTCATGGTGTTTCTGGGTTGAAATTGTGGAACTTCATAGGTTTGTAAAAAGGTCTTTAGTCAAAAGAAATATGATGAAAAAGCATCTATGCAATAAGTTTGTGTGTGACAAAATCGATACAGATAATGTCTTTAAAGTCATTATACGGTTACATCACGATACAGCTGATCTGATACAGTGTATTGGATTAAAACGCATCAAAATATACCGATGTATCATTGATTTGTTGAAGCCCTGTATATTACATGTACACATGAAAATCAAATGCTGTGAGTTAACATTGCATTCTGTCTACTTTCAGAGTAAATCATTATATCCAGAATAAATGGGACAAGAAATATATGATCAACTCGGACAGAAATTCGATAAAACTATACACCGATGAAACTGTAAATTCCCACCAAGGTTTTGTGCGGGCAATATTGGACCACCCTACACCTGCAGCTCAGTCGCAGACTTCAAAATTGCAGACATGGCACAAACCAAAAGTAGTAGGGCAGGCATGCATAAAGTTTGCAGATATTAAAATGGATTTATATAATTATGAAAAGGACAATTAGTGGACATTCTGGAGGGAAATAATTTCGAACCAGTGTACAATCATGTACCAGAGACTAACAGTACTCCGACTGAAGCAACATGTTCTCATATAAATCAGTCAAGTAATTGTTCAGTTGTTTCATTTGAAGAAACCTTTAATGTTACTGCAGCCGAGTTGAATTATTACGAAAATAATGTAAAAATTGCTACGTCAGAAGAACAGCAGAATATTTCTAAACATACTGTTGGACAAAGTTCTAGTGGTGAATTTTGGGCCTTTGAACGATCAAAACGTCTTACATCATCTAACTTGAAAGAAACTGCACACTGTTCTAAACTTCCAGCAGACAAACTACTGCAGCGATTAGCCAGTCCAAAGCCTTTCACCTCGGCTCATACAAATTGGGGAAAACAAGCAGAGCCTCTTGCTCAGTACAGAACACTAAAACAGCAAGAAGGTTACATTGTGTCTGGCCAAGACATAGGATTAATTGTCAGTCCACACTTCCCATACTTGGTAGCTAGTCCAGACTGGTTAGTTTCTCTTTGTGATACAGCATCAGGAATTACAGACAATGGACTTGTTGAGGTCAAATCTCTAAGCAAACATTCAAACTTGCATCAAAGAGAAGATGCAGTCATAAACAACATGTTTATTTGTATTAATGAAGAAAATGACAAGCTTGCCA
The DNA here is from genome assembly GCA_037043455.1 of Cyrtodaria siliqua. Classification (NCBI taxonomy): domain Eukaryota; kingdom Metazoa; phylum Mollusca; class Bivalvia; order Adapedonta; family Hiatellidae; genus Cyrtodaria; species Cyrtodaria siliqua. Next base: position 1,512 of record JAWPHD010014828.1, read on the forward strand.
TTAAACCAGAGCATGCATATGTTTACCAAATACAAGGACAGATCCACATTTGCAAATTGGTGCGATTTAGTTATATGGACACCTAGGGGTATAGAAATGATTAAAATTAAGAGAGATGTGCAGTTCTGGAATAGACTTATTACCACAACTGACCACCTATTTTCATTACATGTTGCCATTCTTGGCTAAACAAAATTAAATCAGTTGTGAGAAAGTGAATTGTGTTCCGCTGTATTTTACTTTTATTTTACTAGGGCTGCAATGATACACTTTGCTAATGATGCTTGTAATGGCAAAACAAAACAATATGTATTGACGATTCATGATGCAGAATGATATGTATCGTGATACAGTTGGATAACTGCATTTGTTTACATAGGCCAATAAAGCTAGAAAATCAAATATATACATATTTCGTTGTTTTTAAATCGCAATAAATACCTTTGATACGATGCATCTGGTCAGAGAAATTATAGCAATATATCATGAGCAGTGTAATGTTGCAGCCCTATACTTCACGGTGGAGAACCTAGACGGTTACTAGCGGAAATGAAACAGCGTCCCGTGATACTAGCCGATTGTTTTACGGTTACTAGCGGATAAACAACTGGGAAGAATTATAAGTAGTTCGTCATAAAGTAGTATTTTCTAAATAACTATTAGTTTTTTCGAAAAACACTTGCTTCTACGGAACGTTAGATATATTTAACTAATTAGATAATTATAAGTTTGTTCCCAGACAGAAACTTTTATTATGATATAACTGAAATAGTATCCGAAAATGCATGGACATTTGACAGATTATTGCAGTTTTCCTTTAATTATATCTAATAAGTTACGCGTTACAGCACAGATTAGTATGCAAATAGTTAATATAACACTGTTTGCAATCTTGGAATACATTTGATAAGCAATGGGCGCAAATTGTATACTAAAGATGTTCTGTTTTATAGGAATATGTGGGCTACGGTTACTGTAAAAACACTGTAAAAACAGGCACCGGTTACTATACGCATTTTAAAAAATTACAATGGGAGATAGCATTAACTTATAAATTACCTCCCGTCTAGCATTACCAGCGCTATCTCCTGTTGTTAACCTGGCCCTGAGTATTTATTGTATTTTATGTATTTTCAAAGAATATCTTGCCTAAATAAATCTGTATACGTGTGATTTCAAACAATGTGCCTTTGAATAAGAGTTGAAAGGGTATTTTTCTTTATAAAATATACTTTTTTAAACAAATTTGAATAGAAACAATAGACGCTGGACTCCAAATGTGCCCTTGACCTTTGACCAGGTTTCCGGGTAATGGCTGGGACACACAAAAAAGTTTTTTACCTTTGACCTCCAAGTGTGACCTTGGGGTGGTAACCTAATTCTTGCACGCGACACTCCTGAAGTTTGACGTATCCCTTCAATAGTTTCCGAGTAATGGCTGAGACACGATTTCGGACGGGCGCACGCACGGACAGTGCGATTATAATATGCCTCCAATATGCCTCCCTTCGGGGGCATAATACGAGCTTGCAATGGTTTATAATGGATTGTATATTGAAATAACAAACTGATATATATATATTGTTTTCATTCGCAACATCTCGATCACTTCTTTTTTAATGATTCCGAGGAATGACGGGATTATAAGAATCTTTCATGGGTAACGGTGAAGATAGTGAATTCCAACCCTCGGTATAAGTGTTTTTATCGGAACCGAGGCTCCGATTAAAACACTTATACCGGGGGTTGGAATTCCCTATCTGAACCGAATACCCATGATAGATTCTTTTTCTTGCATATCAGAGACATGTTGTGCGTTGACGCTGTCATCTACTAAAGTTTTTTTGCATGTTTTCCTGCTTACCGGATGTTGGTGCGCATGAATTTTATCTCGACCCTAGGGTGAGATGGAAATATCTAGCCCCGATAAAATGACGGATATCCTTGTCCGGTATGCAATAATGCCCAATTTTGCACGATTACTAAAATAATATAAATGTATTTATATGAAACGTAGGGGCTTATGAATTGGTCTGTGTGCGTAAATGTTAACGAATATTTGCAATTTTGAGTGATGCACCTATTGACAGCAAGGCGTCATTCACATCAAGAAGACGTTCCACTATCGTTCTTATCTGAAACATTTGCTTTTGCACACTGCTGATAGCGTAGACATATTTCGAATTTCTCCAATCATTTCCACCCTCCTTTAGAATTGTTTTCAAATCCATTCGTTGTTTCAGGTAAAATATTCGTAAGTCCTTGATTCGTAATGACACCAAATTAAGTAAATGTCCTAGCCGTTCCATTATGTCTTCGTTTGAAAAACTTCCCCATTTATTTGCTGTCTCTACGGTCAAATTCATGTTCTGTTCCACTCTGCCCTTTAAATGTGCTAGTGATTCATCCTCTTCGTGAGTAAAGAGATCCTGGTCGCAATTATCCTTATTCAATCCAGGGGCTACCTTTTTTTCCATCAAAGCTAATGACACAGGTCTTATCTGTTGGTTTCATATCAAGAAATTGATTAATTACACCTGGTGGAATTTCTTTTGGAATGTAAAGTCCAACAATGTCATACGCAGCAACACGTTTTTGTGATGGAACAGCAACATTTATTGAAGTGTTTTGAGGATCAATATATATTGCCCACGTTTTTTATTGTTCTGAGCTCATAAACCGCAGTGCCTTTCCGTGAAAGAGTTTATACAAGACTTTCCAAAATGTCCAACACTCTTCAGAATACACCATGCTTTATGTGTTGTCAAGTGAGTACCATCTCACTACATCCAAAGAGTGCTATGTTTGTGTGGGGCAACTTATCTGAACTGACCAATCTGATGAAGTTACAAAAATCCCCCAGTAGACCAGCCTGTATGACTTTGTGCAAAACAGAAGTGAGGAGATCGCACATTTCCTCAATAATGTCCTCCTCTACACTGTTATCGAAAAGCCTCCGTCTTGGCCTCTTCAGAGGTGGTTTGAACTTAACCGGTGCTTTTTTTACGATAAAACGATGGATGGCCTTACAGTATCGCATACCTCAAATGATGGTGTGGACACTTCCGAACTGCCGTAGATTTCAGCTTCTTTGGCCGATTTAACCATGGATTACGTTTAGTTTTTCTTTTCCTGAAGCTAAAATATGGAAAAAAAAATCGTATAGTAACCGGTGCATTGTTTTCAAAAAATAACCGGTGCCTAAATTTTAACGCTTTTTAACAACTTCCGTCAGCATCCGTAGCCGACAAAAATCATGTTTATCCCATTTAATTACTGCCTACAGTGCTTTTATTAAATAAATTTAATACCATTCTGCAGCAGAAATCTTGTTTTCTATAGTAGCAAGAGAAAAAATAGTATAACTGCACTTTAAATTTGCAAAAGCTTTCAAAACATATCACAGATAGTGCGGGCAGTAGCATAAGTGAGTACTTTTGATTACTTCGTGTAATGCTCCATTAACGTTTTGTAGAAAATGGTATGCATCATTTTGTTCATTAAGCATTCTAATGTTCCGTGCGCAAGAAGTTATATTACACTTACGCATGCTGTTGATGAATTTTACTGTTTTGTGGTGCATGGTCCATTTTAAAACTGTAAACATGTTCCGCTAGTAACCGTAAAACAATCCGCTAGTATCACGAGGCGCTGATTTATTTCCGCTAGTAACCGTCTAGGTTCTCCACCGTGTACTTGACTATTGAAATGACAATGTCTGAATACCAGTCGATTGCGATCTAACCTGCGTTCAAATCACTGCTTTTGGGTTATATGTATGAGGGTCTTTGATTCATAGTAATCAGCGCAGATGGTGGGAGGTATATAGTACTGCTTTTACCCAGGAATAATTGGGTGGTCTGCCTCCATCATATTGTGTGGTCTGCCTCCACCACTAAAAAAACTGACCGTCGTAACTAGCATAACATTTGTTGAAAAACTATTTTAACTCCAAACAAAGACAACTCAATTGATTTAAAATAAAAACTTTATGAACAGTTACATTTTCATAACTTGTTCTCATTTCTTCTTACACTGAATATTTAACTGTCTTCAATCAGTGGAGGCTGAAACAAAGTCAGTTTCGTGCATGTTTTCCAAATATCGTTCAACAGTCTCCATTGACTATATGGGAAAGATACTCGGATTCTGATAAAAATCTACTCTTTATTTTTGTTTGTATGGTGTTTTACTTCTTTTTCAACACATGTAAGGTTATACTACGCCTTGCAAAACAGGTAAGAGTTTCCCCATTTTGCGGCGAATCAACAGTTTGTCCATGTTGTACTGTAAATTTAAAAACCTTTAACCTCGTCAAGAAAATAGAAACTGTTCAATCTTGGCGACTCTCAGGACCTTCAGTCCTTTGATTTATATTACTACCATACCATCCCTTATTTCGAGGGCTCGGCGCAAGACTATGGTAACTGCACTTTTTGTCAAATATGACTTTTTCAGGTTTTTGGAAGTATTTTAGTCATTTACATAACCTGACAAAATATTATTGACATATCTTAAGGTTTATTTGAAAATTCTGAAAAATGCAATACTATTGTAACTCAATTCGATATATTTTTTTACTATGGTATGTAGACTTGCAATAGAATTGCACTTGAAAAAACACATTAATTGTTTCATAAGTATTGTGCAAGACTTGATTTTACAAATCATAAATATTTATTTTTAATAAATAAAATCAAATGGAACCAAAGGTATAAAAAAAACACTTTCTTGCCAGAAAAATAGTGTCCTTATTTAAAAAATAAAATATAAATATATAAAATATAAAAACCTTTTTTTTAAATTTTGGTGCCAGAAAATCTGGCTTCAATGGTGAAGGTCAGATTTTGACCAAGATTTTTGATATTTTACTAGAAGAAATTTTCATGAGGAGAAATGAAATTAAAAGGTATGTATATACAGATTGTTTTTCATTTTTGAAGCCTTCAAGTTAATCCTAAAACAGAAGGTAAACTTTTATAAGAAAAGAAGAAAAAGGTCACATGAAAAGTCCAATAATACCAAAAGAGTTTGTAAAACCATGTCGACAAATGGTAAAGTTTTACATACTTCTGCTGATGAAAGGTTTCTTGTTAATGACATGGAGTCGCACAGTTTAGGGATTGGTAGCACTGATACAGTCCAGGTTGCATAGTCAGTGGGGTGGTAGCACTGATACAGTTCAGTCCAGGTTGCATAGTCAGGTGGGTGGTAGCACTGATACATTTCAGTCGGGGTTGCATAGTTGGGGAGTGATAGCACTGATACATTTCAGTCCAGGTTGCATAGTCAGGTGGGTGGTAGCACTGATACAGTTCAGTCTGGGTTGCATATTCAGGTGGGTGGTAGCACTGATACATTTCAGTCGGGTTTGCATAGTTGGGGAGTGATAGCACTGATACAGTTCAGTCCAGGTTGCATAGTCAGGTGGGTGGTAGCACTGATACAGTTCAGTCTGGGTTGCATATTCAGGTGGGTGGTAGCACTGATACAGTTCAGTCCGGGTTGCAGTCAGATGGGGGTTGGGGGTGAGGTGGGGTGTGGTGGTGTCGTAGCAAAGATACAGTTCAATCTGAGTTGCATAGTCGGGGGATGGTAGCTATATAGCACTGATACAGTTCAGTCCAGGTCACATAGTCAGGGGTGTGGTAGCACTGATACAGTTCAGTCCGGGTCGCATAGTCAGGGGGGTGGTAGCACTGATACAATTCAGTCCGGGTCGCATAGTCAGAGAGGTGGTAGCACTGATACAGTTCAGTCCGGGTCACATAGTCATGGGTGTGGTAGCACTGATACAGTTCAGACTGAGTCGCATAGTCAGGGGTGTGGTAGCACTGATACAGTTCAGTCCGGGTCACATATTCAGGGGTGTGGTAGCACTGATACAGTTCTGTCCGGGTCACAGTCAGGAGTGTGGTAGCACTGATACAGTTTTGTCCGGGTCACATAGTCAGGGGTGTGGTAGCACTTATAAAGTTCCGTTCCGGATCACATAGTCAGTGGGGTGGTAGCACTAGTCGCATAGTCAGGGTAGTAATAGCACTGATACAAGTCAGTCTGAGTCACATAACAAACCAGAACATTCAAAAAACAGGAAGTTAGTTAATGAAAAAGACTAGAAAAAGAAAAATGGATCCAACAAAATGGAAAAGAAACATTTCAAAACAAAATTGAAACTCAGGCTTAAGTTACAGATCTCCGTATACTGGGAAAACAAATTAATGAAGTATGGTTGCAGTCAAAAATGTAAATTTAAATGTAAGGACAATATTTCTGAATGGGACCAAGAGCACATTTTTCACACCTTTTGGAGACTTGGAGATATTAATAAACAGAGACAATTTATTGACAAATATTCAATTCAAAAGAAAAAATACCAGAAAATCCAATCTCATTATAATCGGATCCTTTATCCTACACTACTAAGGATCTGACAACACTGCATTGAAGGTCACATCAAATTGACCTTACGATTAGCCAATCAGATTTTAGCCTTCAAAATTGTTTGGTATATACTGCTTCACTGCATCGTCCATCCGTCCATAGGGCTTTCATTTTTCATCCGATCTTTATCAAACTTTACCAGATTGTTAATATCAATGAAAGCTAGGACAAGTTCGAAAACCAGCCAGATCAGACCAGTAACAGCGGATTTAGTTAAAAATGCTATATTTTGCCTCGTTAAGAGGAAAGGGCCTTCATTTTTCATCCGATCTTTACCAAACTTTACCAGATTGTTAATATCAATGAAAGCTCGGGCAAGTTCGAAAACAGCCAGTTCATCCCAGTAACAGCGGACTCATGGCCCTTGATTTAGTTAAATTTTGCTTAATTTAATTGCTTAATTTTTGCCTCGTTAACACGATATGGCCTGCATTTTTCATCCGATCTTTTTCAAACTTAACCAGATTGTTGATATCGATAAAAGCTCTGATTAGTTTGAAAACCGGCCAGATCAGACCATTTAAACCTGAGTTATGGCCCTTGATTTTCTGAAATATGCTATAATTTGGCCTCGTTAATACAATAGGGCCTTCATTTGTAGCTCTACTGGAGAGCTTATGGGATGGTGAGTTGTCTGTCGTCGGTCGTCCCTCTGTTAACTTTTACCTCGTTAAGACGATAGGGCCTTCATATTTCATTCTATCTTTACCAAACTTTACCAAGGGCCAGCAGAGCTTATGGGATGGTGTGTCGTCCGTCGTCTGTTGTCTGTCGTCTGTTAACTGTTACCTCGTTAAGACGATAGGGTCTTCATTTTTCATCTGATCTTTACCAAACTTTAACAGATTGTTAATATCAACGAAAGCTCAGACAAGTTCGAAAACTAGTCAGTTTGCACCAGTAACAGCGGAGTGATGGCCTTTGATTTAGTTAAAAATGCTATATTTTGCCTCGTTAAGACTTGACCAGATTGTTAATGTTAATGGAAGCTCGGACAAGTTCGAAAACCAGCCAGATCGGACCAGTTACAGAGGATTTATGGCCCTTGATTTAGTTAAAAATGCTATATTTTGCCTCGTTAAGACGATCGGGCCTTCATTTTTTTTCATTCTTTTTATTATTATATATATATTTTTTTTTAATTTTTATTTTATTTACTTTCTTTTGTTAATTTTTATTGATTTTTTAAAAACAATTATTACGCAACTTAGCAGGAAGCATTGGTATGATTTCTAGTTGTGCCTATTGCGTTTTTTTCCAGTTCGTTGATTTTTGATGGAGTTACGGCCCCTTGACATTTTTACTTTAAAAATTCTTGTTGTCGCTACTCCTCCTAAACGCCTTGTTAGATTTCAATGAAATTTGGCAGGAAGCCTCAATATATGATGTCTAGTTGTGCAAATCGCGGTATATCAATGAAATCTTGGACAGGTTCGAAAACCAGCTAGATCTTGTTAGTAACAACACAGTTATGGCCCTTGATTTGTTGAAAAGTGCTATATTGCAATGCCCCAGATAAGCAGCATATCTGCATATTTCACTCAATTAAAATTGCCAAATACTAAATTAATTTCCCTGACATGAGTACCAGATATGCAAGCAATTTCCTTTTCACTCAAACATTTTAATTTTCGAGCATATCGACAGTCAAAGTGTTCAACTGACTGATGGATTGATGTTTTTATGCGTATTCCAATATTTACGATTTTATTTCTGGTGTTTATCTTGACTGAGACGTTACATAATTATCGATAAAGTGGAGAACACTATATAGTTGAATATGTACGCTATACCAGTCTATACTATTGTGTAGTCGTCTGGGCGCTTTCTTGTTTACTTTTGAAAGCGTTTGCGTTGTGCAGACGATTAAAATGTCGTAAACGGGGTCGTAAACTGACAAGCGAGTTACCTTAATAATGATTAATCATTGACAAACCACTGCCATGAATAACAAGTCAATAAAGCTCACATAAAGACGGGTGAGTTACCTTGCTTGTTTTACGTTTGATCCCAAAATCACCCTATTATTTTTGAAAATTTGGAATTCACTCAATTTTAATTTCATGAGTGAAATACCCGATAGGTCCAAAAGTTATCTGGGGCACTGTATTGTATTTTCCTTTGTTAAATCTGTAGCTACTTCATTTTTTTATCTGATCTGTACCAAGTTGGTTTAAAATGTTAATATAAACACCCCACTCATTTTGATGAAATCTCATTCATAGATGAAAGTGGGACAAATTAAACAATACACATGCCAGACTAGACACAGCAGACTTATTGTATGATTACAATGTGAACGATATAGGCCCATCCTGGCCCTCTTGTTTTTGCAATGTTTTAAAAGAAGTACTGACGGGAATTTTATGACGACAACCCTTGATATAATATCTGTTTTAGCCAGTAGAGCGTCCACAGGCCCTCGTGGGCCTCTTGTTCATCCGATCTTTTTCGCACTTTACACGATTGTTGATATCAATGAATGCTCTAAAACTTTGCAGGGATTATCAGTACCAGTCCTAGTTGTACACATCATCACTGTGTTCAGGTTGAATGATTTGGCAGAGTTATGGCCCTTTAAAGGTTTTAATACACAATCTTTGTCCTGACTAGTTCTCCTGAACCCCTGGCCGGATTTCAACGAATCTTTTTAGGGATGATCAGTACCAGGTCTAGTTTTGCATGTCATTGCCGTGTTCCGGTTGAATGATTTTTGGCGAAGTTATGGCCCTTTAAAGGTTTTAATATGCAAACTTTGTCCTGACTAATTCTCCTTAAGGCCAAACAAAATAATATGTGTGGTTCAGGTAACATTGGGAAAAAAAATAGGGTAGGTAGGTAGGGATTTTTTTTTATTTTATTTTTTTATTTTTTTCTCTCGACACGTTCCAAAAATAGGTCAAACACAGTGTTTTAATACTTTTGTAATACTTTGCTTAATATGTTTGTTTGGTTATTGGCTCTTTATACAACCAGGACAATATTTTAAAAAAATGTAGCATGTCAGAGCAAAATAAATTTATTTGACTAAAATAAAAATGCACATATCTGTTTTTAAGTCCTTTTTGAAAGTGAAATATATTAAAAAGAAATTGACAAGAGGGTTGCAAAGATGCAAAGTCTGCACTCGGTATATAAGTGAATGGTGTCCCATCCACTTCTGGAGAACATTGATATTTAAACTATTAAAATTTATTATAATATTTCACCCTTAATAACGTACATAGTTGAAAGAAAACGGCTTCACTTTTATTTAAATATGTTCATGATCGTGTCACATGTTTAAAAAATACCTCGAAGGGACTTCCATTAGCAATGCAAAGGCATTTTTCAAATTAGAAAATATTGGGAAACTGATTAGTATTTTCTAAATAGTATCATCAAAATAGTCCATTGAAGAAAAAAAAGTAAGTTTATGAACCAACCCACATGCAAAAAAAATAATTTTTGTGTCCAACAATTGCCAAAATGAATAAGCCTTTTTATCAATTTTTCTGAAAAAACCAACCCAGCTGATAAATATTGTCTTTTCCTTGCAATAAAGTCATGCAGATGTTTATTTACAAAGTAATGTGTCAAATGAATGTTTCTTTCCCTTTTTCTTTTAAATATGTGCTACTATTTTCACAAGTTGGTGTTTAACCGGTCATCTTTGCTATGTAAACAAATGAGTACTCGCGTTAGATGGCCTACATGACTTATCGTGACAATGTCAAGGTCAAATTTGAACAATTCTGAAAACTGAGTAAATTAGCCTAAAAAAGCCAAAAGTTCTTTCGTGATGAATGATAACATGTGTATGAAATATTTAAACTGTTATTTCACTAAAGAATTCATGAGAATTATTAGTGGGAACAAGTTTCTAGTCCGAAATAAGACTCGAAAAAGACGATCTGGTTTGTAGTACCACGCATGCGCATTACAGTCACATGACAAGAGTTGTCTTTTTCTGATGTTAGCAGGTGTTGAAAAATGCGCAAATACACCACGAGTACGTCATTTTTTGTGAGATTAAATAAAAACAAATTGAAGAATAATTATTGAAGTACTTTATTTGTACATAAACTAGAGCGTAATCATCCGATTTAATACTGAACTTCCAAAAACCGCACTTCGCTTCCATTTACTTTTCATCTACCAATAAATAACAAAAGCCGTGAGGTCAATTACGTAATGTATGCAGTGTTTTCTTCCTATATTCAACATAAAAAGTTCCACTTTTTAGTGTCTTAGCACTTAAAAGATGCGTAATTTGACGTACCCAACTCCAGGTTGGGATATTCCTAAATTCTAAATATAGCCTACGGGTTTTGCATTGCTACTTCCATCTCCCATATTCTTATAGGCGAAACACTGAAATGAACTGTTTTTTAAGCCAGAATCGTGGTGATTTTCTTGAAATATATCGATCAATGTAGCTTGGTTTACGACTGCCTTCATCATTTTTTTTCCCGGGCCGTGAATACATCTTTCGAAAGTAAACGCGAACACGGTCGCCGCCATGTTGTATTATGCGGTGTTTCGTACTCGCGGCGTTTCGTACTTCGCGGTGTTTCATACTCTTTACCGAACGTACCCACGAAAATTCGTTCTCAACCCGAAAAAAATAAATAGGGTCGGCGATTCGGCGGTAAATAAATAGGGTCGGTCGGGTTACCTGAACCACACATATTATTTTGTTTGGCCTAATTCCTAGTCGGATTTATAGAGAATATTATGTCAGTGCCTTTTACTATCAAGTTTATTAGGTGAGGCTTAGAAAACGAAGAATGGTGAGGCTCTGCCGAGCCATTCTTCGTTTTCGTGCCGAGCCTAATAAACTTGATTATAAAAGGCACTGACATAATATTCTATTTATCATGTAGATTATCCACATTTTCTGTATGAATTACTATTATTACCTATTTCTCCGAATGTTACGCTTATCGAGGACGCCGCCATGTTGTTGTGACGTGCATGACGTCAGATAACGTTACGTACAATAAACGCCGAGGGATTCCGCATTGATTTGCTGGTCATAGGCAAATAAAGCAAAATTTAATAGGTCACCCCTTTATTGGGCAGAAAGGTGCACATCTGCATGATAAAAACAAATCTTGGCAGGGATGATGATCGCATATCATCGCCGTGTTCCAATTGAATGAGTTTTGGCAGAGTTATGACCTTCTAAATGTTTTAATATACTAACTTTTTACAGACTAGTGCTCCTGAACCTCTGGCCAGATTTCATGATCAGTACAAGCCTTGTTGCGCATGTCATCGCCATGTTCCGGTTGAATGATTTTTGACAAGAGTTATGGCCCTTATACGCAAACTTTAGCTTTACCTAGTAGAGCGTCCACAGGCCCTCTTGGGCCTCTTGTTGTTTTTATAACCGTTACCCTCAACGATATGTAGACCTTCTGACTTCTACACCAATTTCGTCAGTTCATGTATACCAGTGTCTCAGTAAACTCGTTCCCTGTCTGTGAAACGCAATGCTTCTGAAGACACCTGGGACCTAAGCTCCTGGGACCTGCCAGTGAAACGTAATACTTCGCAAAGCAGTAGGTATCTAAAACAATTGAAGATCTTCTGTATAGAAGCAGAGTTATTCTCCAGTAGTTGAAGATGAACAAAGCAAACTTGAAGTACCTAGAACTATCAGAAATACTCTGTTTGCAACCAGAGTTATTCTCCAACAGTTAAAACCAGCTTGGTGTCGAAGGCAAATTTGTTATCGACAAAAAAACAGCAGACAAATCTTAGCCTATGTCTTTCAAGTTGATATCTTTCCAGTGGTGTCTGAGAAATGGCTTTATTTCGACTTATCGTAAATATTAAATTACTTTTCAAAATAGTGTTTTATATATACATGTTTACATAATAAACCAATAATAAACCAGCAAGCCTTAACATCTTCCTCCTGACAGAAAACCAAATTTATCATGATGCATAATTAACATGTCACCAGTTGTCAATCATTTATCCATTTCAACCAATCAAACCAGAACGATACCTCCGACAAACAACAGCACGTGTATAAAGCATGTGCAACTATGTTATATAAACTATTGTCAATATACTCCGACATCAACAACAGGGCGGAGATATCTAAGTATATAACGTGTTCCGAGTATTAACTTTCATACCCCATCCAACCCCTTCTTCAATAAGTGAAAACAGGGTTGGCTGGGGTATGAAATAAAACCTTTATTTCAGCTTAAAATGTTTGCATATTGTAAAATTAAAACATTTAACAGGTAATTTTAAACCAATTATCTCATTTCTCAGTAAAACTGTTTTTAGCTCTACTGATCAGAGCTTATGCCGTGGTGCGGCGTCCGTCGTCCGTCCGTCCGTAAACTTTTTTTTGTAGCGACTACTCCTCTAAAACTACTGAATGGATTTTCATAAAACTTTACAGAAATGTTGCCCATGAAGTCTAGCTGATCCTAGCAAAAATTCATTTTGATGCCAAATCCAAGATGGCCGCCATATCTAAAAATAGATTTTTAAAAAACAAGTTTTTTGCTTCTACTTCTTGAAAACTAAGTGATATTGATATGGGCTTTTTCTAAAATGATCAGCATGACATGATATTGGTTCTTGTTGAAAATCGTTTTGATTCGACATTAGGCTGCAGCGGCCATCTTTGTTTACATAGAGTTATATAGTAAAAACTTGTAGCGACTACTCCTCTGAAACTTCTTGACGGATTTTCATGAAACTTCACAGGAATGTTGCTCTTGATGTCTTATTGATCCTACCAAAATTTCAGGTTGGCCTGAAATTCAAGATGGCCGCCACGGCTAAAACTAATTTTTCAAAAAACAAGTTTGTAGCGACTACTTCTTGAAAACTATAAGTGATATTGATATGCGTCATTTCCTAAAATGATCAGTATGACATGATGTAGATGCTTGTCAAAAAATATTTTGATTCGATGTTAAACATGGCTGCCAGCAGCCATCTTTGTTTACATAGAGTTATATAATGAAAACTTGTAGCGACTACTCCTCTGAAACTACTTGACGGATTTTCATGAAACTTCACAGGAATGCTGATCTAGCTATCAAAAACCTATCAGTTGCTCTTGATGTCTAATTGATCCTAGCAAAACTTCATGTCGGCCGGAAATTCAAGATGGCCGACATGGCTAAACATAGATTTTCAAAAAACAAGTTTGTAGCGACTACTTCTTGAAAACTATAAGTGATATTGATATGGGACTTTTTCTAAAATGATCAGCATGACATGATGTTGGTCCTTGCCAAAAATCGTTTTGATTCGATGTTAAACATGGCTGTCAGCGGCCATCTTTGTTTACATAGAGTTATCTAGTAAATACATGAAGCGACTACTCCTCTGTAACTACTTGACGGATTTTCATGAAACTTCACAGGAATGTTGCTCTTGATGTCTAATTGATCCTAGCAAAATTTCAGGTTGGCCGGAAATTCAAGATGGCCGCCATTGCTAAAAATAGATTTTCAAAATACAAGTTTGTAGCGACTACTTCTTGAAAACTATAAGTGATATTGATATGGGACTTTTTTACTGAGATATTTGTTATATTTTTTTATCAGCGGAAATCAGTGTGTCCACTTTCCAACAAAATTGGCCGCTGAAGTCTCACGACGGCACCGAATTGACGAGATTTCAGCCCATTTCATGAACCTGTAATATAGACGGATCCTGGTATATCTGACAGAACACTTGTGTGGTATTTGAAGAATTTCTTTTTGACACTTTTGAGAATTAACATTTGACAAAGTTGAATTATCTACACTGTAAAATAAAACAAGAAACTAATGTTGACCCTTAACCCCCACCCCTCCGGCTTCAGTTTTTAGCTCTACTGGCCAAGGGCCAGCAGAGCTTATGGGATGCTGTGTTGTCCGTCGTCCGTCGTCTGTCTGTCTGTCGTCTGTCTGTCTGTCTGTCTGTCGTCTGTCATCCGTTAACTTTTCTTCAAACGACTTCTTCTCAGAAACCGCTTGGCTAATTTTGACCAAACTTCACGTGGATGATCCTTAGTTGAATGCTTTTTAGATTTGTTAAAATTAGGTCAATGCTACATCCAAGATGGCTGCCATTACCATATATGGTCGAAACCTTAAAAAATCTTGTTCTCCAGAACCGCTGGACAGATTTCAACATTTTTTCTTTTAAAATGATCGCCAACGCCTAGACTATCAAGTTTGTTCAAATAAAGTCCCCGGGGTCAAAAATGGCCGTGCCCCGGGGGTCCAAAATTTGTATATTGAGGTTTTGCATGTTTTTCATATAGACATATAGGAAAAAACTTTAAAAAATCTTCTTCTCTGAAACCACAAGGCACAGAGCTCTCATGTATTACATGTAGCATCAGCTTATGGTCCTCTACTAAGTTTGTTCAAATGGTGACCCTGGGGTCAAATTTGTCCCCGCCCCGGGGGTCACAGTTTTACATAGACTTATATAGGATTTTTTTTTAAAAAATCTTCTTCTCGGAAACTACAAGAGCCAGAGGTTTGATATTTTGCATTTACTATAAGCTTATGGTCCTTTACAAAGTTCGTTCAAATGGTGACCCTCGGGTCACTTTTGGCCCCGCCCCAAGGGTCACATGTTTTACATAGACATGTATAGGGAAAAACTTAAAAAATCTTCTTCTCTGAAACTGCAAGAGCCAGAGGTTTAATATTTTGCATTTGCTATAAGCTTGTGGTCCTCTATCAAGTTTGTTCAAATGGTGACCCAGGGGTCACATTTGGCCCCACCCCGGGGGTCACAGTTTTACATAGGCTTGTATAGGGAAAAACTGAAAAAAATCTTCTTCTCTGGAACCACATGGCACAGAGCTCTCATGTAATACATGTAGCATCAGCTTATGGTCCTCTACTAAGTTTGTTCAAATGGTGACCCGGGGGTCAAATATGTCCCCGCCCCGAGGGTCACAGTTTTACATAGACTTATATAGGATTTTTTTTTTAAAAATCTTCTTCTCGCCAACTACAAGAGTCAGAGGTTTGATATGTTACATTTATTATAAGCTTATGGTCCTTTACCAAATTTGTTCAAATAGTGACAATAGTGACCCTGGGGTCACATTTGGTCCCGCCCCAAGGGTCACATGTTTTACATAGACATGTATAGGGAAAAACTTAAAAAATCTTCTTCTCTGAAACTGCAAGAGCCAGAGGTTTAATATTTTGGTGTTGCTATAAGCTTATGGTCCTTTACCTATTTTGTTCAAATGGGGACCCTGGGGTCACATCTGGCCCTGCCCCGGGGATTCACAGTTTTACATAAATGCTTGTAGAGGGAAAAACTGAAGAAAAAAAATCTTCTCTGGAACTGCAAGAGCCAGAGGTTTAATATTTTGCATTTGCTAAAAGCTTATGGTCCTTTACCAAGTTTGTTCAAATGGTGACCCTGGGGTCACATTTGGCCCCGCCCCAAGGGTCACATGTTTTACATAGACATGTATAGGAAAAAACTTAAAAAATCTTCTTCTCTGAAACTGCAAGAGCCAGAGGTTTAATATTTTGCTGTTGCTATAAGCTTATGGTCCTTTACCAATTTTGTTCAAATGGGGACCCTGGGGTCACATCTGGCCCCGCCCCGGGGGTCACAGTTTTACATAAATGCTTGAATAGGGTAAAACTGAAAAAAATCTTCTTCTCTGGAACTGCAAGAGCCAGAGGTTTAATATTTTGCATTTGCTGTAAGTTTATGGTCCTTTACCAAGTTTGTTTAAATGGTAACCCTCGGGTCACATGTTTTACATAGACATGTATAGAGAATTTTTTTTTTGATTTTTTTTTTTTTTTTGATTTTTTTTTTGAATTTTTTTTTTTTGAATTTTTTTTTTTGAATTTTTTTTTTTTTGAAATATCTTCTCTTTTTTTTGAAATGTTTTGCAATTTTTTTTTTTTTTTGCAATTTTTTTTTTTGCAGTTTTGATTTTTTTTTTTTTTTTGCAATTTTTTTTTTTTTTTAGCTCTATGTTGGACCAGTCGGACCAGTAACAGAGGTGTTCTTGATTTAGTTAAACATGCTATATGTTGCCTCGTTGATACGGTTGGGCCTTCATTTTTCATCTGATCTTTACCAAACTTTACCAGATTCTTTAGTTATGGCCTTTGATTTAGTTAAAAAGCTGTTTTTTGCCCGAAACTTTCAAAAAAAACGTAAATGGCAGTCACTCACTTCATTGATGTTATAAGAGCCATGTTAGCCAGTAGAGCGTCCACAGGCCCTCTTGGGCCTCTTGTTATTAGCTCGACTGATCAAAGGTCAGCAGAGCTTATGCCATGGTGCGGCTTCTGTCGTCCGTCTGTCTGTCTTGTCTGTAAACTTTTTTTTGTGGTGACAACTCCTCTGAAACTACTTGACAGATTTTCATGAAACTTCACAGGAATGTTGCTCTTGATGTCTAGTTGATCCTAGCAAAAATTCAGGTCTGCCGGAAATTCAAGATGGTTGCCACGGCTAAAAATAGATTTAAAAATGCAATTTTGTGGCGACTACTTTTTAAAAACCATTTGTGATATTGATTTGGAACCTTTACCAAATGGACAGGTCCTAACCAAAGTTCAGTTTGATTGGATGTCAAACATGGCTGCCATTTTGGTTTACTTAGACTTATATAGGAAAAACTTGTGGTGAAACCTCCTCTGAAACTATTTGATGGAATTTCATGAATCTTGACAGGAATGTTGCTCTTGATGTCTAGTTGATCCTAGCAAAAATTCAGGTCAGTAGGAAACTCAAGATGACCGTCACTGCTAAAAAATGTGACTTTGTGGCGACTACTTCTCAAAAACCATAAGTGATATTGATTTGGAACCTTTACCAAAACGACTGGCACGACGTGCAGTTGGTCCTAACCAAAGTTCATTTTGATTTGATGTCAAACATAGCGGCCATCTTTGTTTACATAGAGATATATAGGAAAAACTTATGGTGACTACTCCTCTGAAACTACTTTATGTTATTTCATGAATCTTGACAGGAATGTTGCTCTTGATGTCTAGTTGATCCTAGCAAAAATTCAGGTCAGTAGGAAACTCAAGATGGCCGTCACTGCTAAAAAATGTGACTTTGTGGCGACGACTTCTCAAAAACCATAAGTGATATTGAAAGTTCATTTTGATTTGATGTCAAACATAGCGGCCATCTTTGTTTACATATAGTTATATAGGAAAAACTTGTGGCGACTACTTCTCTGAAACTACTCGACAGATTTTCATGAAACATCACAGGAATGTTGCTCTTGATGTCTGGTCGATCCTAGCAAAATTTCAGGTCGGCCGGGTATTCAAGATCGTTGCCACGATTTTTAAAAAACAAGTTTGTTTACATCTTTGTTTACATAAGAGTTATATAGAGTTTCAAACTTGTAGCGACTACTCCTCTGAAACTACTTGACAGATTTTCATGAAACTTCACAGGAATGCTGGTCTAGCTATCAAAACCTATCAGTAAAGCTTCAAGATAATTGACCTCTTGTTGCTTTTTTGAACTTTTTAGCTCTACTGATCAGAGATCAGCAGAGCTTATGCCGTGGTGCGGCGTCCGTCGTCCGTCCGTCCGTCCGTCCGTCTGTCCGTCTGTCTGTCCGTAAACTTTTATTTGTAGAGACTTCACAGCTAAAACTACTGGATGGATATTCATGAAACTTTACAGAAATGTTGCCCATAAAGTCTAGTTGATCCTAGCAAAAATTCATGTTGATGTGAAATCCAAGATGGCCGCCAAAGCTAAAAATAGAGTTTTAAAATACAAGTTTGTAGCGACTTCTTCTTGAAAACTATAAGTGATATTGATATGGGACTTTTTCTAAAATGATCAGCATGACATGATGTTGATCCTAGTCAAAAATCGTTTTGATTCAACGTTAAACATGGCTGCCAGCAGCCATCTTTGTTTACATAGAGTTATATAGTAAAAACTTGTAGCGACTTCTTCTCTGAAACTACTTGGCGGATTGTCATGAATCTTTACAGGAATGTTGCTCTTGATATCTAATTGATCTTAGAAAAAATTCAGGTTGGCCGGAAATTCAAGATGGCCGTCACAGCTAAAAATAGATTTTTAAAAAATAAGTTTGTAGCGACTACTTCTTGAAAACTATAAGTGATATTGATATGGGACTTTTTCTAAAATGATCAGCATTACATGATGTTGATCCTATTCAAAAATCGTTTTGATTCAACGTTAAACATGGCTGCCAGCGGCCATCTTTGTTTACATAGAGTTATATAGTAAAAACTTGTAGCGACTACTCCTCTGAAACTACTTGGCGGATTGTCATGAAACTTTACAGGAATGTTGCTCTTGATGTCTAATTGATCCTATCAAAATTTCAGGTCGGCCGGAAATTCAAGATGGCCGTCACAGCTAAAAATAGATTTTTAAAAAATAAGTTTGTAGCGACTACTTCTTGAAAACTATAAGTGATATTGATATGGGACTTTTTCTAAAATGATCAGCATGACATGATGTAGATCCTTGTGGAAAATTATTTTGATTCGACGTTAAACATGGCTGCCAGTGGCCATTTTTGGTTACATAGAGTTATATAGTAAAAACTTGTAGCGACTACTCCTCTGAAACTACTTGACGGATGTTCATGAAACTTCACAGGAATGTTGCTCTTGATGTCTAGTTGATCCTAGAAAAATTTCAGGTCGGCCGGAAATTCAAGATGGCTGCCACAGCTAAAAATAGATTTAAAATAAATAAGTTTGTAGCGACTACTTCTTCAAAACAATAAGAGATATTGATACGGGACTTTTTCTAAAATGATCAGTATGACATGATGTTGGTCCTTGTCGAAAATCTTTTTGATTTGACCTTAAACATGGCTGCTTTGTTTACATAGAGTTATATAATGAAAACTTGTAGCGACTACTTCTTTGAAACTACCTGACGGATTTTCATGAAACTTCACAGGAATGTTGCTCTTAATGTCTTATTGATCTTAGCAAAATTTCAGGTCGGTCGGAAATTCAAGATGGCCGCCACGGTTAAAAATAGATTTTCAAAAAACAAGTCTGTAGCGACTACTTCCTGAAATCAAAATCAATCAGTAGAGCTTCAAGGTCATTGACCTCTTGTTATTTTTTTCATTGGTCAAATTAGTGTACCGTTTTTCGCCTGAATATAATCCGCACTCGAATATAATCCACACCCCCTACTTTTAAACAAAATTTGCCGGAAAAAAACGTATCTCTGTTTATAATCTGCATCTGTTTTTAGCTCGACTGATCAGAGATCAGCAGAGCTTATGCCGTGGTGCGGCGTCCGTCGTCCGTCTGTCCGTAAACTTTTATTTGTAGCGACAACTCCTCTGAAACTACTGGATGGATATTCATGAAACTTTACAGAAATGTTGCCCATAAAGTCTTGTTGATCCTAGCAAAAATTCATGTTGATGTGAAATCCAAGATGGCCGCCAAAGCTAAAAATAGAGTTTTAAAATACAAGTTTGTAGCGACTACTTCTTGAAAACTATAAGTGATATTGCCAGCGGCCATCTTTGTTTACATAGAGTTATATAGTAAAAACTTGTAGCGACTACTCCTCTGAAACTACTTGGCGGATTGTCATGAAACTTCACAGGAATGTTGCTCTTGATGTCTAATTGATCCTAGCAAAATTTCAGATCTGCCAGAAATTCAAGATGGGCGTCACAGCTAAAAATAGATTTTTAAAAAATAAGTTTGTAGCGACTACTTCTTCAAAACTATAAGTGATATTGATAAGGGACTTTTTCTAAAATGATCAGCATGACATGATCTTGATCCTTGTGGAAAATTGTTTACATTCGACGTTAAACATGGCTGCCAGTGGCCATCTTTGGTTACATAGAGTTATACAATAAAAACTTGTAGCGACTACTCCTCTGAAACTACTTGACGGATGTTCATGAAACTTCACAGGAATGTTGCTCTTGATGTCTAGTTGATCCTAGAAAAATTTCAGGTCGGCCGGAAATTCAAGATGGCCGCCACAGCTAAAAATAGATTTAAAATAAATAAGTTTGTAGCGACTACTTCTTCAAAACTATAAGAGATATTGATATGGGACTTTTTCTAAAATGATCAGTATGACATGATGTTTTGATTTGACGTTAAACATGGCTGCCAGCGGCCATCTTTGTTTATATAGAGTTATATAATGAAAACTTGTAGCGACTACTGCTCTGAAACTTCTTGACGGATTTTCATGAAACTTCACAGGATTGTTGCTCTTAATGTCTAATTGATCCTAGCAAAATTTCAGGTCGGCCGGAAATTCAAGATGGCCGCCACGGTTAAAAATAGATTTTCAAAAAACAAGTCTGTAGCGACTACTTCCTGAAATCAAAATCAATCAGTAGAGCTTCAAGGTCATTGACCTCTTGTTTACTTTCAGGTTTGTCACAGATGCTAAAGAAAAGTATGAAGATCGAACAAATTATATGAACAATAAAATAAATTGTATAAAAATGGTTCACGTAATTCTATTTCTTTCAAAATAATTAGTGTTCGAAGTTTTCATAGTTTATTTTGGTAAGGGAAGTAACTCTAAGAGAATGAAAGAGAATGCCATCTAAAAGACGGGACCATTTTTTTACGATCTAACAAATAGCTCAATCATGTCAGTTACTTTTGAAACTGCTCAGATTTCTCAAATTTCTCAGCTCAGCATGTTGTCACGGTTTCATGCCAATTAAGTTACAATTAACACAATTGACCAATTAACAACGAACACAGGGATTAATTGTCAGACTGTCAAAATACCAGTCCAGCCTACACTTTTGTTTATGTAGTTTACCGTAACCAGTCTATATCGGTCTATAGCAATCACCACAGAACCCATATCGGTCTATAGCAATCACCACAGAACTCATCTATGTTATGAAATTTACTGTTCCGATCGATAAATTATCACAAACAAAGGGATTAAAATAAAGAAATAACACAAGCTTATGATGTACTTTATTCCAAAACAAAACAAAAACGAATATTAAATACCTTTTTTGTTGTTGTACATTCATACCGCTACATGTTTATATGGAAAACATTCAGCGGTAACCAATTTATCATACACTGACTGCCGACTGCCTTCGTCTTGCTTTCCTAAAACTTCGGCAAAACACCTTTAATCTTGACCGAGAAAAAAAAAAAAGATATGAAATTGAATTCCGGTATATTATCCGCACCCCATGATTTTCATAAATCTGGGAGTAAAAGAAGTGCAGATTATATTCAGGCAAATATGGTATAATCCCGAGCCTATATGGCCTAATAGTAGCTATTCCGATGGCAGCAATGCTCTTAAATGTTCTGCCACAACTTATGGCCCTTTATTCAGTAAGCATCCGTTGGTTATACCGATTTCTTGTATTCTGCAGGCTGTGACTGAGCCAGTGTCCCGGCCCTCCGGCCACCATGTTGTTACACTGGTACCCGGAGATGGTGTGGGTCCAGAAATGATGGCAAGTGTACAGGAAGTGTTTAAAACAGCCGGGGTTCCAGTTGATTTTGAAGAATACTTTCTCAGGTAATGCTTTCAAGACAAATTGAGACCTTATTATACCCCCGCTAAACGAAGTTTAGGGAGGTATACTGGTTTCACCTTGTCCGTCCATGCATCCGTCCCTCCGTCTGTCTGTCTGTAGAAGCAAACTTGTCCGCTCCACAACTCCTCTCCCTCTGAAGCAAATCTCATTAAACTGCCTGTGGTGAGAGGATGAACCCTATTGATTTTGAGGTCAGTAGGTCAAAGCTGAAGGTCAACAGGACCCGATAATGAAAAACCTTGTCTGCTCCATAACTCATCGCCCCTGAAGGTTTTTGTGACGCCTTTTCGAAGAAAAAAATGTGATACATAGGGATCACTTTGTCGTCAGTCCGTCACGAAAACTTAATGTTGGCTACAACTTACTCATTTCTTGATATTTCTTCATCAAACTTTCAATATATACTCATCATGACAACATCGTCTTGACCATACTAAAATATAAAGGTCAAGGTCACACTGAAGGTCATTATATGAGTTACTCATTTTTTTCTTCACGAAAACCTAGCATTGGCTTTAACTTGGTCATTTCTTGATATTTCTTCATCAAACTTTCAATATATACTCATCATGACAATCGACATGACCATTCTAAAATATAAAGGTCAAGGTCACACTGGCGGTCATTATATGAGTTAAATACTCATTTTTTTCTTCACGAAAACCTAGCATTGGCTATAACTTTCTCATTTCTTGATATTTCTTCATCAAACTTTCAATATATACTCATCATGACAACATCAACATGCGCTTACTAAAATATAAAGGTCAAGGTCACTGAAGGTCATTTATCTGGTTAAATACGCATTTTAGCACTACTGATCAAAGATCAGCAGAAGTTATGCCGTGGTGCGGTGTCCGTCGTCCGTCCGTAAACTTGTTTTGTAGCGACCACTCCTCTGAAACTACTGAGGTGGATTTTCATGAAACTTTACAGAAATGTTGCCCATGAAGTCTTGTTGTTTCTAGCAAAAATTCATGTTGATGTGAAATCCAAGATGGCCACCAAAGCTAAAAATAGATTTTTAAAAAACAAGTTTGTAGCAACTACTTCTTGAAAACTATATGTGATATTGATATGGGACTTTTTCAAAATAATCAGCATGACATGATGTTGGTCCTTGTCGAAAATCGTTTTGATTCGAAGTTAAACATTGCTGCCAGTGGCCATCTTTGTTTACATAGAATTATATAGTAAAAACTTGTAGCGACTACTCCTCTGAAACTACTTTGCGGATTTTCATGAAACTTTACAGGAATGTTGCTCTTGATGTCTAATTGATCCTAGCAAAAATTCAGGTCGGCCAGAAATTCAAGATGGCCACCACAGCTAAAAATAGATTTTTAAAAAGTATGTTTGTAGCGACTACTTCTTGAAATCGATAAGTGATATTGATATGGGACTTTTTCTAAAATGATCAGCATGACATGATGTTGATCTAGTCAAACACTATTTTGATTCGACGTTAAACATGGCTGCCAGTGGCCGTCTTTGTTTACATAGAGTTGTGTAGTAAATACTTGTAGCGACTACGCCTCTGAAACTACTTGACGGATGTTCATGAAACTTCACAAGAATGTTGCTCTTGATGTCTAGTTGATCCTAGAAAAAGTTCAGGCTGACCAGAAATTCTAAATGGCCGCTACGGCTAAAAATAGATTTAAAAAAAAATAAAATTGTAGCGACTACTTCTTGAAAACTGTAAGTGATATTGATATGGGACATTTTCTAAAATGATCAGCATGACATGATGTTGATCCTTCTCGAAATTTATTTCGATGCGACTTTAAACATGGCCGCTAGCGGCCATCTTTGTTAACATAGATTTATATAGTAAAAACTTCAACTTGTAGCGACTACTCCTCTGAAACTAATTGACAGATTTTTATGAAACTTCACCGGAATGCTGATCTAGCTATCAAAATCTATCAGTGGAGCTTCAAGGTCTTTGATCTCTTGTTAGTTATTAAAATGTTTACAAACTTTAAGTTAAGCATTATTTATCTTTTATTTTTAAGTCCCGTCCCCGTTAAGCGAGATATGTGAATCTGCAGATTTCTTGTGTTTCAGTAAAGCGCACATACCCCTACAAATACGGGTATTCCGATTCATGCATATAGATTTTCTTAAATTAGCCCTCCCAAAGTAGTGGAAATGAAAGAAAGCTTAAATGACCGTGAACATTTGGAAGGGCTAGTCTCAAAGAGTACTGAATGAATCAAAATACCGTTTGAGACAGAGGAAAGAGCTCATTCTGTACAGAGAAGTGCACCTTAGTTGAACAAAATTATGAAGAAAGTAATAAAGCAAAAACATACCTGAATCGAGCGCTTGGTTGGCACATTTTTGCCATGAACTCGATAAAAGTGGCCAGAGATTCCAACGTCATTTACCCTGCATCCATTTTAAAGTTTTAAAGGGAATGAAATTTGAACGTACGTAAATAATGGCCTGCACTGCACGTTAATGATGTCAGTTACTTAAAGGTTATTGACGTCACTTACTTCCGGGTTATCCTCCCGCACAGGTTATCACCCGCAAATTGCGGGTGATAACCTGTGCGGGAAGCTATGGATTTCACATCGTGTCATATCAGGTGGTAGAAAAACGACGTATCTGGGATAATAACACTATAGTTTAATGATAATGGAAGTTATTATTATATTTACAGTGAAGTGCATATGTCACAGAGTGCCAACTATGAGACAGTGCTGGAGTCATTCAAACGTAATGGTGTTGGCTTGAAGGGAATCATATCTTCTCCTCATACATTCAAGGGTAATGAATTACAGACGTTGAACATGAAGATCAGGTATCTAGTCATTACACTATATATACGAAGGGCAGTCAGAAAGTTCTGATAAACAGAATAGTTTGCATTGGTCAACCTCTTTTGAATGTTTCCTTGGAGATTAACTATATTTGGATGTCCCATGCGTCGTAAAAATTTTGCTATAGCAACCCATGCTCGATATCTCGAAGCATCTGGAAATTGTAAAATGTTTTGTATGTTCCACTTTCAATAGTTGTTTATTGTTTTCATATTTGACGCCAAATATTCGTGAAAACTGGTCTGACGTCATTTCAACGTCAGAGGAAAGAATGGGTAAAGTTAAGAAGTAATTTGACAACTTTTGAAGTTAAAGATGCAATTTTTTGTTGAAGTAAAAAAACGACGTCGCTTGAACAGACGGAGCACCGGCCTGTGTAAAATGTGCGAAGGCTGGTGTGACGTTTATGGACACTTGGAAAATGATATCAAACGTTAACGTTAAACAACCCAAGAAGTGTTCCAGGGCATTGGTATTCAAATGGCATCAATGCGAATCGACAGATGATGATATGTGCACAGGAAGGCCAAAACATGGACCGATTGTGACTCACAACGTGAAAGACTTCCTCGCGAAAGACCGAAAAAAGAGTGTCTCGGAAATCGCTACCGAAGCCGGAATAAGTATTGGAACTGCCCAGGCCATTATCAGCTGATTTTTAAACATATGTAAAGTTAACGCTCATTTGGATCTCAAGGCTTTTCAGTGAACACGATAAAGAGAGAAGAGTGCAGAACAATTTTAACTTTGCAGCAATGAACGTCGTCAAAGTGCTCCGTAGTATGCAACATATATGTTTACAAATGATCACTATTTTGTTAATTCTGTGAATAACTGAATGAAATTTTCAGTTTTTAACAAATACATTGATCTTTTGCTAACCACATTTTTGTTTTATTGTGATTCAAATTATAACATAATTAAATCAGTCCCAAAACTTTCTGACTGCCCCTCATACTATTCATTATTTTTCAAAGTGTAGATAAATTGATTTTACTTTGGGTCTTTCTCTTTTATGTTACCTATTCAGTTTAAATTTGATTATAGAGTAATTTCATAAATGAAACCAACATATATACTAAAGGAAAAAAGAAACGCAACTCTGTATTAATAATCAGATATCTTGGCATGCATCAAATATCTTGACATTCATTTAACAAAAATCTATAATTTTATTTCAGTACACAGTATTTAGGTCTAATATTAGCATTCCGCTAGTTTTGTGTGAATCTTAGTGTCAGATAAACGTTCATAAGCGAAACCAAGCGTTACGTCGTATAATGCAGGCAGCATATACCAATAACGTATTCGGTTCAAAATGATCCTGGCACGTATTACGGTTCACAGTGGTTTCATGATGTTTTAAACATATTTATTTTACATCGATTGCGAAACAAGTTCTTGCAACTTAGATTAATCACTCTCGATGGCTTCCTGGGTAGAACCAGTACTAAGCAATGTGGATTAATTATCTTGCTCAAGGATAAATAACGTGGCCGCGACGGAGGATCGAACCCACGACCTCTCGATCAGGAGTTCGGCGCTCTACCACTGGACCACGCACTCCAGCGCTGATGTAGGTGCTTGAGACATGACATAAGACCTGGACGTCCTTGTTTTGGACGAATGTTGGTCAATGCAGTCTCTCTCAGACATTGAAATAGTCTTGTTATAGTGGTGCAGTTATGCATGCCAAAATGGACAGACACCATACGCTGCAAAATTCCGTTATAGGGCTCTCTCACGCTCTTCTTTACATAAACATCATTCATTCATTCATTCTTTACATAAACGTGGCATAAAGAAAACCTTAATATATTTCACAAAAACACTGGATTCTTGATAAATGATGTCGTGCAGCAAAATTAAGACAGAAAGTGGCATGTGTTCCCGAGTACATATGCCACGGTGCATCACGTGCATGACTGTTAAATTTTGCATTTCATACTTTACGTAAGAATAATTTTCAAAATGAAATATGGTGCAGGTATCGTTGACGATTTTCGATCACTGGTAAATTAACACAAGATTATTTGAACAATTAACACTTGATATATACTGACCCTAAAAAAGTTGCCTTTCTTCTTTCCTTAAGTATATATTGCAAATACTGTCTCCGTATATATTATTCTGCTTTGTGTATCTCTTAGATCTCATATTTATTCATGCAACATACACACAAACGAACAAATAAAACCTTATATTTAAATTTGTTGTTTGTATATATCCTAGAAACATATTTGATTAATACATATGTATGTCAATTATTTAGCGACACGTGGCAGGCCCATAGCCAGAGTTTAATAAAACACAGAGGCAAACCTAGTTCGGAGGTACGAGTATCCTCCTACAGATTTTTTTAAAGACATTTATTCAGGTGTTTTTTGAGTACTTTTTTGAGAACTGTTACAAAGTTTTCAAGGTTTCTAAAATAATATTTTAAGGGAAAAAATCGAAACACAGTTTTGTTTAATGTGTTAACTATTTTGGTCACATCACTCACAAAGAACATTAAAAAAAAAGAAAAACAGAAGGTAAATCACTAAGAATTCAAACCTGGAACCACAGAGTACAAATTAAAGTAATGACGCCTTTACTCTTACGGCCATCATGCCAGATTTTCGAATACAGTCGAAGTGCCAGTTCCACGCCACCTTACAGGTTATTGCTATATATAAATTTGTTTAGACGAATATTTGTGAAAACTTAACTGTTTCTGGAAGAGCACTTCTTGTTTGACATTTTCCTCCCGACAATAAAAAAAAGTCTTCACCAGAAACGAGGTTAAATGAGCGATATCCAACACCGTTACGAGAGATCCATTCTGCGCCAGCTGATTCAGTTTTGCGACAGTGCACATGAGTTTGTTTATTTTGCTGTAAATATGCTAAAAGTTGAGTTCCTGTTGTGAAACCAATTGTCATATTAAAGGGACACATGGCTATCTGTATTTTTAGCTCACCTGAGCCGAAGGCTCAAAGGTGAGCTATTGGGATCACTCTTCGTCCGTCGTCCGTCGTCCGTCGTCCGTCGTCTGTCGTCCGTCGTCGTTAACTTTTGCTTCAAACGACTTCTCCTCAGAAACCGAAAGGCCAATTTTGACCAAACTTCACGTGGATGATCCTTAGATGAATGCTTTTTAGATTTGTTAAAATTAGGTCAGCGCGACATCCAAGATGGCCGCCATTACCATATATGGTTGAAACCTTAAAAAATCTTCTTCTCAAGAACCGCTGGACAGATTTCAACAGTTTTTCTTTTAAAATGATCGCCTATGTCTAGACTATCAAGTTTGTTCAAATGAAGTCCCCGGGGTAAAAAATGGCCGTGCCCCGGGGGTCCAAAGTTTGTATATTGAGATTTTGCATGTTTTTCATAGAGACATATAGGAAAAAACTTTTAAAAATCTTCTTCTCTGAAACCACAAAGCACAGAGGTCTCATGTATTACATGTAGCATCAGCTTATGGTTCTCTACTAAGTTTGTTCAAATGGTGACCCTGGGGTCAAATTTGTCCCCGCCCCGGGGGTCACAGTTTTACATAGATTTATACAGGATTTTTTTTTAAAAATCTTCTTCTCGGAAACTGCAAGAGCCAGAGGTTTGATATTTTGCATTTACTATAAGCTTATGGTCCTTTACCAAGTTTGTTCAAATGGTGACCCTAGGGTCACATTTGGCCCCGCCCCAAGGGTCACATATTTTACATAGACATGTATAGGGAAAAACTTAAAAAATCTTCTTCTCTGAAACTGCAAAAGCCAGAGGTTTAATATTTTGCATTTGCTATCAGCTTATGGTTCTCTACCAAGTTTGTTCAAATGGTGACCCAGGGGTCACATTTGGCCCCGCCCGGGGGTCACAGTTTTACATAGGCTTGTATAGGGAAAAACTGAAATAAATCTTCTTCTCTGGAACCACATGGCACGGAGCTCTCATATATTACATGTAGCATCAGCTTATGGTCCTCTACTTAGTTTGTTCAAATGGTGACCCTGGGGTCAAATTTGTCCCCGCCCCGGGGGTCACAGTTTTACATAGACTTATATAGGATTTTCTTTTTAAAAATCTTCTTCTCGGAAACTGCAATAGCCAGAGGTTTGATATTTTGCATTTACTATAAGCTTATGGTCCTTTACAAAGTTTGTTCAAATGGTGACCCTGGGGTCACATTTGGCCCCGCCCCAAGGGTCACATGTTTAACATAGATATGTATAGGGAAAAACTTTAAAAATCTTCTTCTCTGAAACTGCAAGAGCCAGAGGTTTAATATTTTGTATTTGCTATAAGCTTATGGTCCTCTACCAAGTTTGTTCAAATGGTGACCCAGGGGTCACATTTGGCCCTCCCCCGGGGGTCACAGTTTTACATAGGCTTGTATAGGGAAAATCTGAAAAAAATCTTCTTCTCTGGAACCACATGGCACGGAGCTCTCATGTATTACATGTAGCATCAGCTTATGGTCCTCTTCTTAGTTTGTTCAAATGGTGAACCTGGGGTCAAATTTGTCCCCGCCCCGGGGGTCACAGTTTTACATAGACTTATATAGGAAAAAAATTAAAAAATCTTCTCGGAAACTACAATAGCCAGAGGTTTGATATTTTGTATTTACTATAAGCTTATGGTCCTTTACCAAGTTTGTTCAAATGGTGACTCTCGGCTTACATTTGGCCCCGCCCCAAGGGTCACATGTTTTACATAGACATGTATAGGGAAAAACTGAAAAAAATCTTCTTCTCTGAAACTGCAAGAGCTAGAGGTTTAATATTTTGCTTTTGCTATAAGCTCATGGTCCTCTACCAATTTTGTTCAAATGGTGACCCTGGTGTCAAACTTGGCTGCGCCCCGGGGTCACAGTTTTACATAGACTTATATAGGAAACACATTAAAGTCTTCTTCTCTGGAACTACAAGAGCCAGAGGTTTAATATTTTGCATTTACTATACTCTTATGGTCCTTTACCAAGTTTGTTCAAATGGTGACCCTGGGTGCACATTTGGCCCCGCCCCAGTGATCACGTTTTACATAGACTTGTATAGGGAAAAACTTAAAAAATCTTCTTCTCTAAAACCACAAAGCACACAGCTCTCATATATTACATGTAGCCCTGAGGTCACATTTGGCTCTGCCCAAGGTGTTACTCTCTAGCACCTTCATTTTGTATTTGATCTTTACCAAACTTTGTCAGTGTCTTAAACTGTCTATATCAATGTTGTTATACACAACAGAGCCCACATTTCTTGAACAATCTTAACCAAACTTGCACAGATTGTATATGACCATAAGATTTCGAAGAAGTTCGATAATGTGCCAGTACTCAGGTGATCGCTTTAGGGCCATCTTGGCCCTGGCCCTCTTGTATTGGTTCAAATTAACTCAGGTGAGCGATATAGGGCCATCATGGCCCTCTTGTTTTTAAAACTCGTGGGGTCTTGTTAAATGTTCTACAAAAATTGCATAGACTATTTGCAAATCAGTTGTAATGTTGTTGTTTTTTGCGTGTTTTGGGGTTTACTGTGTTCTGTGAAAGCTGCATTTCCTTTTATACTTACTTGTATTATTTGTTGGAATAACGTCAGTTAAAAGCAAATTGTTTTGCATATTTATAAAGTCTGATTAGACTGCACTAATCTGCTGTTAACAGGACTGTAATTAAGAAAATCATGGCTAAGAATAAACTCAAATGCAAAAGAACTTTTTAATTTTAAAATACATGTACGCATAAATCTACTCTACACACAACACTTGTCCTTCAGCCATTAAATTGATAGCTGCCTGCAGCAGCAGCGCTTTGTCCTCTGTACACCTTATCAGGAACAATCAGACCTTTTTGAACCCTTCAGTGGCATCTTCAAAAGATAACCTGTAAACAGAAGGACGATATCAGTTTCATATTTAAATTAAGGTTCGGGAATGTGTGTGTGGAGGGGGAGGGGGGGGTGGGGTGGTTGGGGGTTGCGGGTGTGGCATATAAATATATATGGGCACTAAACTAGGTCCAGAGGGGGGGTGTAGGGGTGGGTGCGGGTGCGGGTGCGGCATATAAATATATATGGGCACTAAACTAGGTCCAATAACATAATTGAATTCCCTTTCCATATGCCACATGAGCTTTTAATTAGCCTCTATATGATTTTTTTCCATATAGTAAAACTTTTTAAAAAAATTCCATATGCCATATGGGACAAATATACCACACCCTTTTTCCCGACCCCCCTCCCCCTCCCACCCACCCACAATGGTCCTCACATGATGATGTGTTTTCATAACTTCTTTAGTTTAGGCTGTGGGGTGCATCTTTAAAAAAAAATACATAGGAATTTTCAGATTGCATTAGGTTGGTGGGAGTCGACCCCACCTCCCAGTCGCCAACCCCACCCCCTCCTGAATCCACCCATGAAATGTTGATCGACTGCATGGAAAAGAACTGATAGTAGATCTACTAAATTTAATAACAAAACTACAACAGGTGTTGAAAAAAAGCGTCATTACGGTATGCTTCTCACGAGGTAGATGCGCACAATTACAAAATACAAAATAATAGTTGGCGCTAAACTGACACACCCACCATCAAACAATGAGCACATGCGTTGTCTGCAACCGGAATGTCACAAAATATAATGTTGACTCGGCGACCTCAATTTTGATCATATAACACATGGAGCATGCGCGATGTGGTGGACTACTGCAATTGTAAGTTTTGCATACAAACCTTCTCAAAATTCTATTCATTTGAAGTTTATAATTCACGTAATAATTCGTTTTTCTTGTGGTGTGTTCAAAACGGCTGGAAAGAACAATTTATCCGACTGGCGTGGAATAGGCTGTACTGTATTTATAATTAAAGAACTTATACTTTATATTAAATTTCAATGTAAAAATTATTTGAATTGGATTTTATAGTCACACCAACAGTTAAGGTCATATTGGGACTTTCCAGCTTCCATTGGTGGAGGAAAAACCCAGGTGCCTCTCCGTGCATTTTTTTTGCACGGGCGGGCACCTGGCTAGAACCACCAGCGTTCCGCAAGCCTCCTGGATAGCTTTCTCACATAAAGATTCCTAGGCTCCTAAGGGATCGAACCCACAGCGGTGAGGCTCAACTGATTTTAAGTCAAGAGACCCTAACCACTCGGTCATGGACGTCCCCAATTTAGAAACGAACTAACAAGATTTTATAATACGTATGAACAATTTAAACAATAACGGCTTTATAAAATTTCTGAATGTTTTTTATATTTCAAAATAGATACAGTAATGCATTATAATTCCTCTAACTATAACATCCAATAATATAGGTTATTAAATTTGTATGGCTAAATATTACTTGGAACGAGTTGTTTTGACAAAGGACGACAAGCTTGCGAGTCGTCCTGCGAAGCTCGTCGTCCTGCGCCAAAACAAAGAGTTCCAAGTAATATTTAGCCATACAAATTCAATAACCTTTTTATTGTATACTTTCATATTGTTTTCGATCAATGTTAATTGTATGACTATTACTTTTCATTGTATTTGTGTTATTTTTATAGCTTTTGATGGAATTCCTATTTTGCGCGAAAACGCGTCCGACGTCATTAATCCGACGTCATTAAAAACATCAAGCGATTTTCTAAAGTTTGTTTTCCATTCAATAACGTTAAAAACAGTGGGTGAGAGACCATTTCAATTATTTTATCAATTTCTGTCATAAAAGGTTGAAAAAAAAACATGTATTTTTTTGTTGACACTATAGGAAGGATTCCGTTATTTTTATTTGAAAGTAGTTCCTTATTTCTATTTCGCGGCTCTTAGCAAGCACGAGAAAAAGTTCCGGTGCAATATCAATGTGTGCAATATCGTAGAATATTGCACACTTAGCTCAATGCAAACTAAACGGGACAATATGAAAGTATACAATAAAGGGACATACAGCAATCTTGATGTGTTTAAAAGCTCACGGCCTCCCATTAGTTTTTCTATATAACATGAATATTTGCAATCATTAATATTAATTATTAGAATAGTTCAAATCAAATTATTTTTACATGTTACTAACTATTGATGAATATACTTAATATTTTTGTAAAATAATGAAAACTGTTGAAATCTCAAACATTTATTTATGTGTATTTTTAAAGTATTTTTAAAGTCAAAATGATACAGGATTACTAAATTGAGGTACTTAATCAAATACTTGATATAAAACTTGCAATGTGTCCCATTCAAATATTTTAAAGTCAGCCTTGTTTCAAATAAATCTAGCTTTTCAACAGTTGGTTCGTGGATGTCTTACGCACAGTGCAGTGCGTGCCATAAACTGGAGGCTGGTGATAATCCATCGACCCCCAACAACATATACTGTTTTGGAGTAATGATGAAAGCTGAAACTCAGACATGAAAACACATGAGTCTAGATCTATTCGCACATGTCCACCATTTAATTGAAAAATACGGTTTTAGAACCAATAAGAGCCAAACACAAAGCAAGAATCAGTTGTCATCATTGTTGGTTAAACAAATGCGAAGGAACAGGGGAGTGGGGGGAGGCAATACTCTGGCAAGATGGGAGGGTGGTGGCCCCTCCCACTCACCCCAACAATGTTTTTCCAAATTATGTGTTTAATCCCCAAAAATCAAAAAAGTTTGCTCGTGTCTGGATATTATTGTCACCGGGCATAACATTAGCGATCTGACATTGAAAAGTAGCTACATGTATTTGTTCATTAGAAAGTATGACACGCAATCTCATTAAAATCAGACCCTTTATCATGCTGTGATACTCTACACTACTAAGGACCTAACAACACTGCATTGGAGGTGACGTCAGATTAGCCAATCAGATTTCAGCCTACAAAATTGCTCGGTATATATTGCTTCACTGCACCTGTCGTGTTTCAGTCAAAAGTTATGCTGTGGAGCAGTCTACGCTCGGTATTGAAAGAGACAATGTCTGCAACTTACAGCTTATAAAACACAA
Organism: Cyrtodaria siliqua; assembly: GCA_037043455.1. Classification (NCBI taxonomy): domain Eukaryota; kingdom Metazoa; phylum Mollusca; class Bivalvia; order Adapedonta; family Hiatellidae; genus Cyrtodaria; species Cyrtodaria siliqua. Next base: position 35,281 of record JAWPHD010014828.1, read on the forward strand.
AAAAAATTGCGTGGACATACATAACCCACCAATCATTATTGAATATTTGCTGAATAAAACCAAGATTGACGACATTTATAGAAGACAGTTTATCTAAAATGTACCGCTTTTGCATATTTGCACACCCAAATCTTTCGTATTCTTGCTGTAAAACATGCCATTTAGTGCATTTCTTTGAATTTGTCATACAATCCACAGCATTAACACATGGCGACTTTATCTTTTTCGGATATAATTATGTATTTTATGTGGATTTTCGTGTGTTCAGTTCGCTCGAACATTATCTGAATGTGCATATGAAACGCGCGATTTCATTGGTTGAATTTAGATGATCTTCTCATGAATATTGATAAGATGAAAGGTCGTTCTGACGTTACCTCCAAGGCAGTGTTGTCAGATCCTATAGCGAAGAGTATCAAAGTGTAATTAGGATTTGATTTTAATGAGATTGTATGACACGCAAACAAATATATTCACTTGTCCCCCATCCCCATCTAAATTAAGAAAGTTTAGCTTTTAAGTTTATTTCAGCCTTCTTGTTTCAAAGAAAGCTTTACAGCCATCTTATATCAGATTTATTTAATTTCTATCAAAAATTCTGCTTATTTCCTAACCAAAATAACACCGAGGGGCGACTCCGAGACAGATGCCTCAGTGTGCCACAACGTAGCTATGGGCCTGATTAGCAACGTCTTAAACGAGGTGCCCTATTAGATAACGCGTGTTAAATGTGTTTGGCTGTAGAGTACATGTTTCCTTTAGATAAATTTATTTCAGCATGTTTGTGATCGTGAATGCCTTAGCAGCCTTGTCACAGTTTTCTAGAGTAGCAGGCAGGAAAGTCAAAGTACCAGGTCACCAGGGGGGTGGATCTGAGAGGGGATGGTCCCCCTCCTGGAAGAAGTGGGGGTCGGGATTCCACCCCAGATTTTTTTTTTAAAATCACCCCCCACCCACTGAGATGCAATTTCCTGCACTCTGGAACTGTTTACATCCCCTGTTTTGATATTGAGGGCTGGCGTGGCGCAGTCGGTAGCGCGGCGGATTTGTAACCGGAGGCCCCGGGTTCAATCCTCCGTGGTGCCACTGAGTTCCGTCGGTGTGTTCTTGGGCAAGACACTTTCCCTCAGCCTCGTCCGTCGGATGGGGACGTAAACCGGGCGGTCCCGTGTATCGGTCTATCCTCCGAGCACGTAAAAGAACCATAGGAATCTATTCGATAATAAGAGTAGGGCAGGTTCCCGGATTCCTATGTATCCTTCCCCTCTCTCTGGGGCGGCTCTAAATAACCTATACTGTGTTGATGAGCCGTTAAACAACATTCAATTTAATTGATATTTCAGGTAATGAGATTGTATTTCATTGTTGCACATACTGTAAGGCATCATGTTCATAAAAACTGATAATCAGCTGCTGTACCAGCTGGAAGTGGGCCTGGGGGGGTCAGGATTTTTTTTTAATTTACACCCTGAAATGCAATTTCCTGTACTCTCTGGAGGTATTTACATCCCCTATTTTGAGAAAAATCTGTGATTGTATTTCATTCTTGCATACATTGTCAGTTTGACATCATTTTGGAACAAAAACAAATCTTGTAAAATACATTATTTGTAGGCTCCAAATTTAATATTGACTATGAGTAAAATGCAGGTTGTGCTTTACATGTTGTCCATGTATCATAAATAGGTAAAAAAAAGGGTTGTTTCAGTGTATAATACGCATCCAAATACTTTAGATAAAGGTACGTCAGATTGGCAAGATTTACATAAGGTATCGCCGTGGTGTAATGGTTAGCATTGCGGCTTAGTAACCCAGGGATCGCGCGTTCAATCCCAGCCAGGATGTTATTTGGGTTAATTATCGAAATATTTCAAAAGTATTTCCTACCTTAACAGTCCTTCGGATGAGACTTTAAAACCGAGGTCTGCTCGCTAAAATGATTAGTGCAATACAGCGAGGATAAATAAACGCTTATACACACAAGATTTTCATTTGTCTAACACATATTCAGACTGTGTTTTGTAGTATTAATAGTTAATTATTCTGCTAGCTAAAATAAAACATTTGGTAAAATAAACTATTTGGAAGAGTGTGTTTATTTACTCAAGCTTGCATCAGCTCATGCGTCCACTCTCCTTCCATAAACTCGTCCGAAAAAAATGCGTCGTCATTATCGTCTTCACTGTCGAATGCCGCATTTAAATATCAGAATAAAATTGAACTGTAACAATGCTACGTGTACCAGTCTGATCAGCTGGAAATCACGTGATATCAAATCAGCTGATATAAACAAGAGGGCCCTGAATCGATCACCTGGGGATCTTTGCAATGATGAAAAAATTATCCTCTCGCAAATGCTGATTGAAAATGTTTTTAAGTCTTTCCATATATGTAAGTCTATGTAAAAACATGCAAAATCTCTACATACAAACTTTGGACCCAGGAGTTGCAGCGATCTTTGACCCCAGGGACTTCAAATGAGCAAACTTGATAGACCAGAGGTTAGGGATCATTAATAATAATAAAGAACAAGAAAACAAGAGGGCCTGTGGATGCACTACAAGCTTAAATGGCTCTTATATCAAGGTGTTTCATCGTTAAATTCCTTTCAATACCTTTTTACAAGTGCAAAACACAACAACAACCTCAACCAAAATTTAAACCCACAACTCCATGCTAACAATTTAAAAGAAGATTTTTAAGTTTTCCCTATATAAGTCTATGTAAACATATACAAACTTTAGAAAAATTTACAAAAGGAACAATGCATCCAAACAGGAAAAAATAATAAAACTTAAGAATTAAAAAAAAAGAAAAAAAAAAAAAGTTTACCTCTAGTGGGATTTGAACCCACGGCCCTAACTTCCCAGTGTACAAGAAGTCATTTAAAGATATTTCTATGGCAGCATCTTGGCCTAATTTTAACAAATTTGGAAAAACATTCACCAAAGGATCATCCATTTAAAGTTTGATCAAAATTGACCAAGATATTTCTGAGAAGAAGATTTTAAAAAGAAATTCCCTATGTAAGTCTTTGTAATACATGTGACCTCTGGGGCGGGACCAAATGTGACCCCCAGGATCACTGTTTGAACAGGCTTGGTAGAAGACCATAAGCTTATAGTAAATGCAAAATATTAAACCTCTGCCTGTTTTAGTTTCAGAGAAGATTTGTTTAAATATTTCCCTATAGAAGTCTATATAAAACATGTGACCCCTGGGGCGGGGCCAAATGTGACCCCAGGGTCACCATTTGAACAAACTCGGCGACAACAAATTTAAAGTTAAAAGGTCAAAGCTCCATCACAAATTATTGAACTGAATCGGATAAGGGATATGCACAACTAAACATCATACTGATGCTTCCTACCAAGTTTCATCATAATCCAACAAGCGGTTTAGGAGTTAGTTTTATAAATGCATTCGCCTTTGGACAAGATAGTATTTTTATTTTTTTACTCGATTACCCTCTAGGGGAACCAGAATATGAAAACTGTACATCTACACATCCTTAACTAAGAAATACACCACACATAAACATGACTCAAAGTGTATGGAGGGAGTTAGCATCACAAGGCAGAAACTGTTATAAATAATTACTGCAAATTCCCTAAGTTGCACCTCTGTGAAGGTTGGAGACATAATTTTGTAACAGAATAAGATTGCGCAGTCGATCATTGCATGCCATCGTAAATTCCCGTGCCAGCCTTAACATGGTCTGTTCATGCCCTGAAAGTGTTACATATATGATAATAACGGTTTCCAGGTTATAACCCTAGGGCTATGTACCGAGGGGTGGGGTCAGACCACAGGCCCGATGTTGGTTGGATGGTTGTATCTGTCTGTTCATGTTCAGTAATGATTAAATGTAGAATCAAATAATCGTCGTTTTAAGGTCAAAGTCGGCGGCTATCGATAGTGAATTGATGGAATCGATTGTCACTAGACTATTTCTTTTTCGAACTTTAATGCTCTTTTCGTTGAATTGAGGCAAGGGATGCTACTACTCCCAACAAAAATTGCAGAAGCGGAAAATGTCGCAAAAATCACATTTTCTGTTTTGTCTTTCCGTATTATTTTAAAATTTGCCACCCACTGGACTGCAACCCCATATTATTTTAAAATTTGCCACCCACTGGACTGCAACCTTTTATTTGCATAAGTCTTGTTGCATATTTTACAAACAACTACTGACATATCAAGGTTTTCTTTTGTCAGTGGCCCCGTTTTACTTTTATAGAAACCAAAAATATTTCACACTGAAAATCGTGTTACTCCCGGGTACTGATATATTTCTTTCGCGACATTTTCTCCTTCTGCTTGCCTTGCCGGAAACGACTCAATCCAACTAAAAGAGCATTAAATCCCGAAGGGATGGCGAGTTGTCCGTCGTCCGCCAGTGTCATCCGTCGTCTGTCATACCTTTTGCATTGTGAACTATAGGACCTTCATTATTAATTTGATCTTTACCGGGGTCTTTATATTGATGAAATCTCGGACAAGTTTGAAAACTAGCCAGATTGGATTAGTTTCACCGGAGTTATGGCCCTTGATTTGCTGAAAAATGCCATTTTCTGCCTTGTGACCTCTCTAGCACCTTCATTTATTATTTGATCTTTACCTTACTTGCACAGATTGTTAATATCAATGAAAGCTTGGGCAAGTTCGATATCCAACCAGATCGGATCAGTAACACCAGAGTTATGGCCCTTGTTTTGCTGAAAAATACCATTTTCTGACTCGTGACCACTCTAGCACCTTCATTTATTATTTGAACTTTACCAAACTTGCACAGATTGTTAATATCAATCAAAGCTCGGATGAGTTTAAAAACCAGCGAGATCGGACCAGTCACACTGGAGTTATGGCCCTTGATTTAGTTAAAAATGCTGTATTTTGCCTTGTTAAGATGGTAGGGCTTTCATTTTTCATCCGATCTTTACCAAACTTTACCAGATTATTAATATCAATGAAAACTTGGACAGGTTTGAAAATCAGCCAAGGTTGATCAGTATCCAGCCTAGTTGTGTATATGATCATCGCTGTATTCTGGTTGAATGATTTTTGGTGGAGTTATGGTCCTTTAAAGCTGTACAGTCCCTATTTTAACTGCTAATAACTCATGAATATGAATGAGTCACGTGTGAAGTAGTTTCAAATCGACGAACACCCCAAAAGTCGGTATATAAGGAGAAATCAATACGTAAAATTTCACATTTTTATGTAGCCTCCGTACATGTAACATCGATAAATATACGGCTCCAGAATATATGTGATAAAAAAATAGTTGCCCGGAACGGGATTTGAACCACAGCCTTGCACTTGTAAGATTTGAAAGATGTATGCTGAACCTCTAGACCACTGCTATTTATTGGTACGTTGTAGCATTTTTAACACTAAATAGGCATTACGTAATAACAAGAGTGCGCACACAAACTCATCAAGCGCTAAATAACAAGTCGAGATATGGTTGATTTAGGCGAAGTATTAGTTTCATATTGATAAGATACAGTATTACATCAGGCAAAGTTACTTTACACGTGCGACAATATGGACTTCATATTTATTGATCCATCATTAGTTGCGTTCAAATATGTTAAGTTATTTTGCCTCATAATATAAGGTAGTTGGTATACTATTTTCTCAAGTAGCGTTGTAGTTCAGTGGATAGAGCACAGGACTTGAAATCAGAAGGTCGTGCGTTGGAGCCCCGAAAGAAGCTAATTTTTTTTTGTAAAAATTACTGTTACCTGTGTATAGGTACGATGTGCACTGGTCGATGTTTATACAGTAAATGATTTCCTTCGCTATATTTGCTCGCTTAAATACCCGATTTCGACATGAGCTGGTGAACATGAACTTACAAATAAAGACACGCCTACAAAGAAGAAATCGATTGATATAGGGACTCTGTAGCTTTAAGGCTTTGAATACACAAACTTTGTCCAGATTAGTCTCTTCTGAACTCCTGGCCAGATTTCAATGAAACTTTTTAGTTAGGGATGATCAGTACTTGGCCTAGTTGTTACAGTTGAATGATTTTTGGTGGAGTTATGGCTCTTTAAATATTTTAGTACATAAACTTTGTCCGGCCTAGTTCTCCTGAACACCTGGCTGGATTCAACAAAACTTTGCAGGGATGATCAGTACCAAGCCTAGTTGCGGATGTCATCACCGTGTTCCGGTTGAATGATTTTTGGCAGAGTTATGGCCCTTTAAAGGTTTTAATACACTAACTTTGTACAGACAAGTTCACCTGAACCCTGGCCAGATTTCAACAAAACTTGGCAGGGATGATCCAGTACAACGCCTAGCTGCACATGTCATTACAGAGTTCCTGTTGAATGATTTTCGACAGAGTTATGTTCCATTATACGCAAACTTTATCCAGACTAGAGTGAAACTTGGCAGGAATGATCAGTCGTGTACAGAGGCATTTCGATTCCGTATGCAGCGATAACCTTCATTTGGGCTGCGGGCGGCACTATATCCCGGTACTTTTTCCGGTACTTTTTGAGGAATTTTTACTGGAAAATTTCAGGACATGTAAACAGTCAAATATCATATTTTAAGCCCATGTCTGCTATTTTCTTATAAAATATACATTAAAATGTCATTAGCTCTACTGGCCAAGGGCCAGCAGAGCTTATGGGATGGTGTGTTGTCTGTCGTCTGTCTGTCTGTCTGTCTGTCTGTCGTCTGTCGTCCGTTAACTTTTCTTCAAACGACTTCTCCTCCGAAACCGCTTGGTTAATTTTGACCAAACTTCACATGGATGATCCTTAGATGAATGCTTTTTAGATTTATTAAAATTAGGTCAGCGCTACATCCAAGATGGCTGCCATTACCATATATGGTCGAAACCTTAAAAAATCTTCTTCTCCAGAACCTCTGGACAGATTTCAACAGTTTTTCTTTTAAAATGATCGCCAAGGCCTAGACTATCAAGATTGTTCAAATAAAGTCCCCGGGGTCAAAAATGGCCGTGCCCCGGGGGTCCAAAGTTTGTATATTGAGGTTTTGCAAGTTTTTCATATAGACATATAGGAAAAACTTTAAAAAATCTTCTTCTCTGAAACCACAAGGCACAGAGCTCTCATGTATTACATATAGCATCAGCTTATGGTCCTCTACTAAGTTTGTTCAAATGGTGACCCTGGGGTCAAATTTGTCCCCGCCCCGGGGGTCACAGTTTTACATAGACTTATATAGGATTTTTTTTTAAAAAATTTTCTTCTCGAAACCAAAACAGCCAGAGGTTTGATATTTTGCATTTACTATAAGCTTATGGTCCTTTACCAAGTTTGTTCAAATGGTGACCCTCGGGTCACATTTGGCCCCGCCCCAAGGGTCACATCTTTTACATAGACATGTATAGGGAAAAACTTAAAAAATCTTCTTCTCTCAAACTGCAAGAGCCAGAGGTTTAATATTTTGCATTTGCTATAAGCTTGTGGTCCTCTACCAAGTTTGTTCGTATGGTGACCCGGGGGTCACATTTGGCCCCACCCCGGGGGTCACAGTTTTACATAGGCTTGTATAGGGAAAAACTGAAAAAATCTTCTTCTCTGGAACCACATGGCATAGAGCTCTCATGTATAACATGTAGCATCAGCTTGTGGTCCTCTACTTAGATTGTTTAAATGGTGACACTGGGGTCAAATTTGTCCCCGCCCCGAGGGTCACAGTTTTACATAGACTTATATAGGATTTTTTTTTAAAAAATCTTCTTCTCGGAAACTACAAGAGCCAGAGGTTTGATATTTTACATTTATTATAAGCTTATGGTCCTTTACCAACTTTGTTCAAATGGTGACCCTGGGGTCACATTTGGCCCCGCCCCAAGGGTCACATGTTTTACATAGACATGTATAGGAAAAAAACTTAAAAAATCTTCTTCTCCGAAACTGCAAGAGCCAGAGGTTTAATATTTTGCTGTTGCTATGGTCCTTTACCAATTTTGTTCAAATGGTGACCCTGGGTTCACATCTGGCCCCGCCTCGCGGGTTCACAGTTGTACAGAAATGCTTGTTTTAATTTTTTTAATTTCTTTATTTTTTAATTATGTTTTTTATATATATTTTTTTTATTTTTTTTATTTTTTTTTTTTTTAATTTATTTTTTTATTTAATTTTTTTTATTTTTTTATTTTATTTTTTTTATTTTTTTTATTTTTATTTTTATTATTTTTTTTTTATTTTTTTTATTTTTTTTATTAACTTGGAAAACCAGCCAGATCGGACCAGTAATGGCGGAGTTATGGCTATATTTTGCCTCTTTAAGACGATAGTCACTTGCTTCATTGATGTCATAAGAACCATATTAGCAAGTAGAGCGTCCACAGGCCCTCTTGGGCCTCTTGTTTTTAGTAGTATTTTGTAAAGAAAATGCGCATAAACAGTGCTCAAAGAAAATTATTTTAAGAGACAGGCCCAGGGCTTGTTGCTTCTGAAAATGGACAGGCCCTGATTTAAAATGGACAGGCCCTGATTTAAAATGGAAAGGTCCAATATTTTTTTCTTAGTGGAAATGTGTCTTTATTCGCTTTTATAGCACACATTTTACTCAAACTCAGAACCTCCCCTGACTATATTTTTCTTTTTGTTACCACTTTATGCTCCCTAGTCAGCAGACTTATTTATCACTTCGTTAGAATAGAATATCACATTGAAATTTACAACCGATGCAAAGGAGAGTACTAGCACTTTTGCCAAACGATAATAATCAGAGCCGACTTGGTGAAACTGGAGCCGAACTTGAAGCCAAATTTTTAATCAGGTTTTATTAGACTATCAGGGCCTCCTCTGGCTATCTTTTTCATTTTGTCACCACTTTCTCCAAGTTAAAGAATTAGGAGCCTAGAGTAAAATTCATTTAAAAGTAGCATTCTAGGAACTCCTTACACATGATAAAAGAAAGAATGATGGATTAAATAATGAATAGAACTGTTTTTCTTATTCGATTATGTAAAAAAAAAAAAAAAAAAAAAACGAAATTATGTACCATCTGAACTACAATGACACCGCACTGTTACGGCCCGAAAATTTCACAAACATTCAATCGAAATATCATCAATTAGGAACTTTTTTTATGCATTATTGTGTTTTGAATGCCAAAAATGGTATTTCTTATCAAAGAGGAAAGAAAACACAACCCTAATAGCAGGATAATGTAGTTTTACGTCAGAAATTGTTGATCTCAAAGTTATGACAAACTGCCGGCTTGACGCCAGGCAAAATATTCAAACTTCGTGCTCGGCCGTTTCCAAAGGTCTATTATCATACTCTTTCTTATTTTTATTACTTTATTGCAAGTGTTTTCATAGTTCAGAATAAACATGGGAGTATTTTTATTTTTATTTTTTTAAGACAGGCCCGACGGGCTCCTTGTATGCAAAATAAGACATGCCTGGAATGGATTTCGAGGAGCCCCGGGTGTCGGGCTAACCTATTCTTGGAGCACTGATAAAATGCTTTAAACCAACATTATTCAATGAGCATTTTTGCAAAGTTTTCAACCTACAAAATTGATTCGCATCAAATGCTTTAAACCAACGTCATTCTATGAGCATTTTTGCAAAGTTTTCAACCTACAAAATTGAGATATCAATAATAAATGGAGCATAATACATCATTTTTATATACGTTTTATACAAAAATATTAATTATTTTGGCCTAAAACACTATTTTTGACAGATTTATTCTTTTAAAAGTCATTGCCAAAGTACATGTAAAAAGTACCGAAATACCGGGAAAAGTACCAGAATATAGTGTAATACGGTGTCGACATAAACATGCCGCACAACGCCAACACCCTTATTGTATAGTGTTGAGATTCTACTGCAAATGGTAGGTTATTTACATACATAAAGAATATGAAAAGTAATTTTTAATAGATTTTAATACAACATTTTTTATAGAAATGGATATATAATTGATGCAAATTTTGTAGCAAAAATTTCCCCTTTCCTTTAAAATTGATGCAAAATTCCCCCCCTCTAAAGGCCCCTGCCCATTTTCCCAATATAGAAAGAGGGCCGCTATTCTCCTAAACCACCTGTTGTAGTCTGACGAAAATTTACAGGAAGCACCGGTATATTGTCTAGTGCATATCGCGTTTGTTTTCCGGTTTGATGATTTTTGATGGAGTTAACTTTGATATTTTAAGGTTAAATTTGTTGTCACTGCTGCTCCTTAGGAGCCTCTTGTTGGATTTTGATGAACTTGGTAGGAAGCATCAGTATGATGTTTAGTTGTGCATATCCCTTGTGCATTTCAGTTCAAAAATTTGTGATGGAGTTATGGCCCTTTTAATATGTTCCTACCACAACCAGGTCAATATGACCTACTTTTGGACAGTTAATTAACACTAAAGTTTTATTTTATGTGACTGACAGCACTACAGCGGTGCATCCATGTCCCATGGACACTTTTTCTAGTTTTACTATTGCTTTTGTCTTTTCTTGTTACACTTTTCCACAAATCCGTAATGTTATCCAAAAATGTTTCGTATCTACTTCCGAACATATCTTAACAAGGTTGCACCCTATCCACTATCAAACTTATTTTAACTAGGTTGTGCAGTGGGCGGAGACATCTGTTTTTCTCAAAACAAACTCTAGTTATAAGGTTGTTTTAAAATTTGTTCATCTTTGCAAAGATCATCAGGTGAGCGATTCAGGACCTTTTTGGCTTTCTTGTTAGATCACCTGAGCCGAAGCTCAACGACTTCTCCTCAGAAACCGCTTGGCCAATTTTGACTACACTTCACATGGATGATCCTTAGATGAATGCTTTTTAGATTTATTAAAATTAGGTCAGCGCGACATCCAAGATGGCCGCCATTACCATATATGGTCCAAACCTTAAACTTCTTCTCAAGAATGCCGGACATATTTCGACAGTTTTTCTGTTAAAATGATCGCCAAACCCTAGACTATCAAGTTTGTTAGATGAAGTCCCCGGGGTCAGAAATGCCCGTGCCCCGGGGTCCAAAGTTTGTATATTGAGATTTTGCATGTTTTTCATAGACTTATATAGGAAAACAATTTAAAAAATCTTCTTCTCTGAAACCACAAGGCACAGAGCTCTCATGTATTACATGTAGCATCAGCTGGGTCACAATTTTACATAGACTTTTAAGGGGGAAAAAAAATCTCTGAATCTACAAGAGCCAGAGGATTAATATTTTGCATTTGCTATAAGCCTATGGTCCTCTACCAAGTTTGTTCAAATGGTGATCCTGGGGTCACATTTGGCTCCGCCCAGAGGTCACGTGTTTTACAAAGACTTACATAGGGACATTTTTAAAAAAAATATCTTCTCAGAAACAGCTTGGTCAGTTTTGACAGCTTCGTCAATTTTGACGAAACTTCACATGGATCACATCCTTAGAGGAATATTTTCAAATTTAATAAAGTAAATTAAACATGAAATCCAAAATGGCCACCATAGGACAATCTTTGAATAACTGCTTGTATACTGGGAAGCTTAAGGGCCGTGGGTTGAAATCCCACTTTAGGTAAACTTTTTTTATTATTTTTTTTAATTCTTCATTTTTAGCTCTTCTGGCCGAAGGGATGACGAGTTGTCCGAGTTGACGAGTTGTGCGTCTTCCATCTGCCTTTCTGTCGTCCATCGAGTTTACAGGAGCATCTTGTGTGTCTTTTTGTGTATAAAGTATACTTGTGTGACTTTTTAGATCACCTGAGCCGAAGGCTCAAGGTGAGCTATTGGGATCACTCTTCGTCTGTCGTCCGTCGTTGTCGTCCGTCGTTAACTTTTGCTTCAAATAACCTCCTCAGAAACCGCTTGGCCAATTTTGACCAAACTTCACGTGGATGATCCTTAGATAAATGCTTGTCAGATTTGTTAAAATTAGGTCAGCGTGACATCCAAGATGAACAGTTTTCAACAGTTTTTCTTTTAAAACGATCGCCAACGCCTAGACTATCAAGTTTGTTCAAATGAAGTCCCTGGGGTCAAAAATGGCCGTGCCCCGGGGGTCCAAAGTTTGTATACTGAGATTTTGCATGTTGTTCATATAGACATATAGGAAAAAACTTAAAAAATCTTCTTCTCTGAAACCACAAGGCACAGAGGTCTCATGTATTACATGTAGCATCAGCTTATGGTCCCCTACCAAGTTTGTTTAAATGGTGACCCAGGGGTCACATTTGGCCCCGCCCCGGGGGTCACAGTTTTACATAGGCTTCTATAGGAAAAAACTGAAAAAATCTTCTCTGGAACCACATGGCAAGGAGCTCCCATGTATTACATGTAGCATCAGCTTATGGTCCTCTACTTAGTTTGTTCAAATGGTGACCCTGGGGTCTAATTTGTCCCCACCCAGGGGGTCACAGTTTTACATAGACTTATATAGGAAAATTGTTTAAAAATCTTCTCGAAAACTACAAGAGCCAGAGGTTGGGGAGAGGTTTGATATTTTGCATTTACTATAAGATTATGGTCCTCTACCAAGTTTGTTCAAATGGTGACCCTGGGGTAAAATTTGACCCCTCTCCGTGGGTCACAGTTTTACGTGGGTCACAGTTTTACATAGACTTAGGGGGGCGTCCATGGCCGAGTGGTTAACGTCTCTGACTTGAAATCACTTGCCCCTCACCGCTGTAGGTTCGATCCCTCAGGGGCCTAGAAATCTTTATGTGAGGAAGCTATCCAGCTGGCTTGCGGAACTTCGTTGGTTCTACCCAGGTGCCCGCCCGTGCACGAAAATTGCCTGGAGGGGCACCTGGGGTCTTCCTCCACCAATGGAAGCTGGAAAGTCGCCAAATGACCTTAGCTGTTGGTGCGACTATAAAATCCAATTCAATTTACATAGACTTATATAGGAAACACATTAAAGTCTTCTTCTTTGGAACTACAAGAGCCAGAGGTTTAATATTTTACTATACTCTTATGGTCCTTTACCAAGTTTATTCAAATGGTGACCCTGGGTTCACATTTGGCCCCGCCCCAGTGGTCACGTTTTACATAGACTTGTATAGGGAAAAACTTAAAAAATCTTCTTCTCTGAAACCACAAAGCACACAGTTCTCATATATTACATGTAGCCCTGGGGTCACATTTGGCTCTGCCCAAGGTGTTACTCTCTAGCACCTTCAGTTTGTATTTGATCTTTACCAAACTTTGTCAGTGTCTTAAACTGTCTATATCAATGTTGTTATACACAACAGAGTCCATATTTCCTGAACAATCTTAACCAAACTTGCACAGATTGTATATGACCATAAGATTTAGAAGAAGTTTGATAATGTGCCAGTACTCAGGTGATCGCTTGAGGGCCATCTTGGCCCTCTTGTTTTCTTGTGTGACTGTCACACAAGCAAGTATGTCTCTATGCGCAGGAAATAGTCTATTTTTTCATTTAAAGCAATAAAAATTGCAGTCACACAAGGGGAGGGGAGCTTTTGTGACTAAAATGTGTCCAAATGTAAAAAACAAGTCACATGGTACGAACATACAGACTAAAAACAGACACACAAGTTTTCATTCACACAAAGCCTGATTTTGTGTACGTCTGTCCGTCCGCCGTCCGTTAACTTTTGTCTTGTGAACACTCTAGGGCCTTCATTATTATTTGGGTCTTTACGAAACGTTGCCAGTGTTTTTATATCAATGAAAGCTCGGACAACTTCGAAAACCAGCCAGATCGGATTAATTTCAAGTTATGGCCCTTGTTTTGCTGAAAAATGCCATATTAAGCCTTGTGAACACTCTAGCACCTTCATTTATTATTTGATCTTCACCAAACTTTCACACATTGTTAATATCAATGAAAGCTTGGATGAATTCGAAAACCAGCCTAATCGGATGAGTAACACCGGAGTTATGGCCCTTGTTAGCTCTACTGGCCAAGGGCCAGCAGAGCTTATGGGATGGTGTGTTGTCCGTCTTCCGTCGTCCGTCGTCCGTCGTCCGTTAACTTTTCTTCAAACGACTTCTCCTCAGAAACCGCTTGGCTAATTTTGACCAAACTTCACATGGATGATCCTTAGATGAATGCTTTTTAGATTTGTTAAAATTAGGTCAGCGCTACATCCAAGATGGCTGCCATTACCATATATGGTCGAAACCTTAAAAAATCTTCTTCTCCAGAACCGCTGGACAGATTTCAACAGTTTTTCTTTTAAAATGATCGCCAACGCCTAGACTATCAAGATTGTTCAAATAAAGTCCCCGGGTCAAAAATGGCCGTGCCCCGGGGGTCCAAAATTTGTATATTGAGGTTTTGCATGTTTTTCATATAGACATGTAGGAAACAACTTTAAAAAATCTTCTTCTCTGAAACCACAAGGCACAGAGCTCTCATGTATTACATGTAGCATCAGCTTATGGTCCTCTACTAAGTTTATTCAAATGGTGACCCTGGGGTCAAATTTGTCTCCGCCCCGGGGGTCACAGTATAACATAGACTTATATAGGATTTTTTTTTTAAAAATCTTCTTCTCAGAAACTACAACAGCCAGAGGTTTGATATTTTGCATTTACTATAAGCTTATGGTCCTTTACCAAGTTTGTTCAAATGGTGACCTTAGGGTCAAATTTGGCCCCGCCCCAAGGGTCACATGTTTTACATAGACATGTATAGGGAATTCTTCAAACGACTTCTCGTCAGAAACCGAATGGCTAATTTTGACCAAACTTCTTATGGATGATCCTTAGATGAATGCTTTTTAGATTTGTTAAAATTAGGTCAGCGCTACATCCAAGATGGCTGCCATTACCATATATGGTCGAAACCTTAAAAAATCTTCTTCTCCAGAACCGCTTGACAGATTTCAACAGTTTTTCTTTTAAAATGATCGTCAACGCCTAGACTATCAAGTTTGTTCCACTAAAGTTCCCGGGGTCAAAAATGGCCGTGCCTTGGGGGTCCAAAGTTTGTATATTGAGGTTTTGCATGTTTTTCATACAGACATATAGGAAAAAAGTTTAAAAAATCTTCTTCTCTGAAACCACAAGGCACAGAGCTCTCATGTATTACATGTAGCATCAGCTTATGGTCCTCTACTAAGTTTGTTCAAATGGTGACCCTGGGGTCAAATTTGTCCCCGCCCCGAGGGTCACAGTTTTACATAGACTTATATAGGATTTTTTTTTTAAAAATCTTCTTCTCGGAAACTACAAGAGCCAGAGGTTTCATATTTTACAATTATTATAAGCTTATGGTCCTTTACCAAGTTTGTTCAAATGGTGACCCTGGGGTCACATTTGGTCACGCCCCAAGGGTCACATTTGGTCATGCCCCAAGGGTCACATGTTTTACATAGACATGTATAGGGAAAAACTTAAAAAATCTTCTTCTCTGAAACTGCAAGAGCCAGAGGTTTAATATTTTGCTGTTGCTATAAGCTTATGGTCCTTTACCAATTTTGTTCAAATGCTGACCCTGGGGTCACATCTGGCCCCGCCCCGGGGGTCACAGTTTTACATCAATGCTTGTTTTAAATTTTTTATTTTTTTATTTTCTTTATTTTTTTATTAATTTTAGCTCTACTGGCCAAGGGCCAGCAGAGCTTATGGGATGCTGTGTTGTCTGTCGTCCGTCGTCTGTCTGTCTGTCTGTCTGTCGTCTGTCGTCCGTTAACTTTTCTTCAAACGACTTCTCCTCAGAAACCGCTTGGCTAATTTTGACCAAACTTCACGTGCATGATCCTTAGATGAATGTTTTTTAGATTTGTTAAAATTAGTTCAACGCTACATCCAAGATGGCTGCCATTACCATATATGGTCGAAACCTTAAAAAATCTTCTTCTCCAGAACCGCTGGACAGATTTCAACAGTTTTTCTTTTAAAATGATCGCCAACGCCTAGACTATCAAGTTTGTTCAAATAAAGTCCCCTGGGTCAAAAATGGCCGTGCCCCGGGGGTCCAAAATTTGTATATTGAGGTTTTGCATGTTTTTCATATAGACATATAGGAAAAAACTTTAAGAAATCTTCTTCTCTGAAACCACAAGGCACAGAGCTCTCATGTATTACATGTAGCATCAGCTTATGGTCCTCTACTAAGTTTGTTCAAATGGTGACCCTGGGGTCAAATTTGTCCCCGCCCCGGGGGTCACAGTTTTACATAGACTTAAAAAGGATTTTTTAAAAAAAATCTTCTTCTCAGAAACTACAACAGCCAGAGGTTTGATATTTTGCATTTACTATAAGCTTATGGTCCTTTACCAAGTTTGTTCAAATGGTGACCTTAGGGTCACATTTGGCCCCGCCCCAAGGGTCACATGTTTTACATAGACATGTATAGGGAATTCTTCAAACGACTTCTCGTCAGAAACCGCATGGCTAATTTTGACCAAACTTCAAATGGATGATCCTTAGATGAATACTTTTTAGATTTGTTAAAATTAGGTCGGCGCTACATCCAAGATGGCTGCCATTACCATATATGGTCGAAACCTTAAAAAATCTTCTTCTCCAGAACCGCTTGACAGATTTCAACAGTTTTTCTTTTAAAATGATCGTCAACGCCTAGACTATCAAGTTTGTTCAAATAAAATCCCCGGTGTCAAAAATGGCCGTGCCTCGGGGGTCCAAAGTTTGTATATTGAGGTTTTGCATGTTTTTCATATAGACATATAGGAAAAAAGTTTAAAAAATCTTCTTCTCTGAAACCACAAGGCACAGAGCTCTCATGTATTACTTGTAGCATCAGCTTATGGTCCTCTACTAAGTTTGTTCAAATGGTGACCCTGGGGTCAAATTTGTCCCCGCCCCGAGGGTCACAGTTTTACATAGACTTATATAGGATTTTTTTTTTAAAAATCTTCTTCTCGGAAACTACAAGAGCCAGAGGTTTGATATTTTACAATTATTATAAGCTTATGGTCCTTTACCAAGTTTGTTCAAATGGTGACCCTGGGGTCACATTTGGTCCCGCCCTAAGGGTCACATGTTTTACATAGACATGTATAGGGAAAAACTTAAAAAATCTTCTCTGAAACTGCAAGAGCCAGAGGTTTAATATTTTGCTGTTGCTATAAGCTTATGGTCCTTTACCAATTTTGTTCAAATGCTGACCCTGGGGTCACATCTGGCCCCGCCCCGGGGGTCACAGTTTTACATCAATGCTTGTTTTAAATTTTTAAATTTCTGTATTTTTTATTTTTTTATTTTCTTTTTTTATTATTTTTTTTTTTCATATTTTTTGTTTAATTTTTTTTTTTTTTTTATACATTTTTTTTTTTATTTGTTTATTTTTTTTTTTTTTAAATTTTTATTATCTCTACTGGCCAACTTGGAAAACCAGCCAGATCAAACCAGTAATGACGGAGTTACTGCTCTTGATATAGTTCCTCGCTTCATTGATGTCATAATTCAAATGGTGACCCTGGGGTCACATTTGGTCCCGCCCCAAGGGTCACATGTTTTACATAGACATGTATAGGGAAAAACTTAAAAAATCTTCTCTGAAACTGCAAGAGCCAGAGGTTTAATATTTTGCTGTTGCTATAAGCTTATGGTCCTTTACCAATTTTGTTCAAATGCTGACCCTGGGGTCACATCTGGCCCCGCCCCGGGGGTCACAGTTTTACATCAATGCTTGTTTTAAATTTTTAAATTTCTGTATTTTTTATTTTTTTATTTTCTTTTTTTATTATTTTTTTTTTTCATATTTTTTGTTTAATTTTTTTTTTTTTTTTATACATTTTTTTTTTTATTTGTTTATTTTTTTTTTTTTTAAATTTTTATTATCTCTACTGGCCAACTTGGAAAACCAGCCAGATCAAACCAGTAATGACGGAGTTACTGCTCTTGATATAGTTCCTCGCTTCATTGATGTCATAAGAGCCATATTAGCCAGTAGAGCGTCCACAGGCCCTCTTGGGCCTCTTGTTTTTTCTGAAAAAATGCTGTTTTTTGCCTTTCCACCTTCCAGTGGAAAGACCTATTGTTTACGTTCTGCAACATTTTGACTTTATTCTTCCACCATCCACTTTTCATAGTAATATTTTGTCACAGAGTGTTAAATTTTACCCTACGGTATATCTCATTCTGGAATAGTGCACTGCAAATTTTGGGGTCATGATGAAAATCTTGTTATCGCTAGATCTCAGACATTTATGGTTGGATTTGAATGAAACTGTCACAGATGGTAAAAATCACGGTCTAGTTGTGCAAGAAGATCATATAGGGTCATAACGTTATAACGTGATGGCGTCTCGACACTTAAAATCTGGAAAAAAATCATCCAAAAAAACAATTATTGCATGACCATTTTGAAACTTTACCACAATCATGTTTTCATCATCTTCTATCGATCGTAGGAAAAATGTGTTGATGATGTCATCTAATATGGCGGCCATACTAGTTTAATTTTAAACAGACTAAAATAGAAACTTCTAAGTATATTTCGAAAACCGAATCAGCTAGCGCCACCAATGTTCTCATAGATGTGCCACTATGTGAATAGATGTGCCACTATGTGACCTTGACCAAGTCTGGGAAAATCAGGTCACCAGGTCAAAGGTCAAGGTCAGAGGTAAGCGATAGATGTAAACACCAATAACCATCTATATCTCAGTAACGGTTGAAATTGTTAAGAACATATGTACCATTTGTAAGGTCTTTCAATTGACTTTTCAAAAATAAAGTCCACTTAAAACGCTAGTTTGGTAAATGGTTGCAATATGAACCAAAATACGATGATGTCAATGACATAAAATTTGAAAAATTGACCTAGACCCGTAACATTTGTCAGTTTTGTAGAACTTATGATTGCAAATATGAACGTAAAGTTTATTTAATGACGTCACAGTAACGTTGGAATGACAGAAGAGTAATATCGCTTCTGCTCAAGAACTACCTGTTCCTTTTTGATGAATCTTTGTCAAAATAATGTACTTATCTTGTAGTTGTTCATTGCAATTTTTTGGGTCTTTGCGTCATTCAATATGGCTGCCATTATGAAGATCTAAGAAACACCTTGTTCACGCTTCTCTTCCTAAAGATGTCAACGTCATCAGGGCTCCAAGAAAATTAAAATTGCCTGATTTATTTTTTAGTTGCCCCGAAATTGTCAGTACCAGTGAATAGTTGCCGGTACGTGGTTTTGTCGATATTGAATACTTCGCTTTTTTACTTTGTTTTATTTATAATTAATTAATAATATACATGTGATTAGAATCAAACAATAAGGTTCTATTTTTCTTTATTTTCCTTTTATTTATCCATTGTATCATATAAAAAAAGATAATTACTCAGAGGTGCAGCTAGTGTCTTCCTCAACAATGATAACTGGGAAGTTGCCTTATGACCTTAACTGTTGGTGCGACTATATAAGCAATTCAGTTCAATTATGTATTTACTCTGAAAAGTATATTGCAATCCAGAAGTAAAAATGGTAAATACTATTTCATTTCAGAAAATCAGTGAGACTAAACATGAATATTTCTTAGCGGCAATTTCAATTATAGCAAGCATAAATAAACACAACACATCAATAAACAACTCATTACAGTACAACACAAATTAAAACACCATTTCGGTAAATCGCGTGTGTGTTTAGTTTTGTTTCAAAACGCCCCTTTACAGAACCCATCTGCTTTAGGAGGACCTAATTTGACGTACATTAGTGGAAATCTGATTAAGTACTTTATTATCAGGGCTTAGTAAATCAGCTATGTTATTAAAAAACAACAAGAAAACAGGATGGTTATATCCCTAACACTAGTAAAAGGATCGACATACATTTGCAGAAATCTGATTAAGGACTTCTGTTTTATTATCAGGGATTAGTAATTCAGCTATTTAAAAGAAAGACTCTTTATCACTCGAAAACTATCCCAAATAAACTCCATTTCTGTAAATCATATCATGAAAACAGCATCCACCTAGTTCAGAGGGACCAACTGTCAATGTAAATTGCGTTGTTGTAATCATTTAGTATCATGAATTAGTAAATCAGTTGTTTATTTAAAAAATATACGTATATTAACAGACAATAAGTCAAATTCAACTCCATTTCAGTAAATCGTATCTCCAATTCTGTCTATTTCGGAAAATCGGATCTCCATTTCGGTCCATTTCGGTAAATCCTCTCCATTTCGTTCCATTTCAGTAATTCGAGTTACCCCTTAATATACACATAACAACTGATGACCTTATGTCCCTTTTCATCACCCATCATTGATTGCCTAATATGGCCCTTTGTTTGACTTAGAATTTTCCACTCAAATATTGTATAATGACACATTTATTCTCAAACATTTTCGAATTGATTGTCCCCAAACTTAATGTACACGTAACAACTGATGACCTTGTGTCCCTGTACATCACCCATCATTGATTGCCTAATATATTACAGAATTATGGCCCTTTATTTGACCTAGAATTTTTCACTCTATAATAAACTTCATGTGGCTTTCACTTTAAAACTTTTCCTGGATTGTTATTACACTTGACATATGATATGATGCGTCTCTGCATCAACAGTTTTTCGATTCTACAGTGTTTTTTTTATAGAATTATGGAACTTTGTTTTACTTTATTCGCATTAAAAAAATAACAGATATTTTAGACATTTATTATTGTTGATTTTGCTCATCCTTATCGGCTATAGCAACAAAGCATTCATCACCTTCAGTGAAAGTTCTAGTTGTTATTGCAATATGCTTTCACCTTTAGACGAGACCTAGATCTGTATGCCAATGTTGTATTGGTGAAGAGTTTACCAGGATACCACACGAGACACAACAACCTCGACTTCGTGATCATCCGAGAGCAAACAGAGGGTGAATACAGTTCCCTAGAACATGAGGTATTTCATGAATTTAACTAATAGACTTTTACTTTTTGCTTAGTAGTTGAATATATACAATCATTAATTCCTCCAAATTTGTAATTTAATATGAGACAAAATACATTATAATGTTATATATATATATAAACATAAAATTACAACATACAAGTACCAGTACAAAAGATTAGAACAAACTAAGACTCACATTAATTGGAAATTATGAGATACTAAAAATATCATATCCGTGAGGGTATCCTGCTATGACTTTAGGTGTACAATATTTGCTTCTGTTGTGATTTTTATGCTCCCTGAAAATTTCGGCGGAGCAAATAGTCGACGCTTTGTCCTTCCGTCTGTCTATCCTTCCATCCGTCCCATTCTTGTCTGGAGCATAACTTCAGAACTGCTAACGGGACTGCAATGAAACTTCACACAATGATAGAGGGCAATGAGAGGAAAAGCAGAGTGCTAGAACCGTAACAGTTACTCTGTCTTCATTTAAAGTTATTGCCCTTTGTAATTTTATACTTAGAATTCTTGTCTGGAGCATAGCTTCAAATCTACTCATGGGACTGCAGTGAAACTATATACAATGGTAGTAAAGGGCAATGAGAGAAAGAGCCTTAAAACCATAACTATATCATCTTCATTCAAATTAAGAGTTATTACCCTTTGGAATGTTATGCTTATAATTCTTGTCCGGAGCATAGCTAAAAAACTACTAATGGGACTGCAGTGAAACAGAGGGAAATGTAAGGAAGGGTCTAGCACAAGAACCATAACTTTTTCTTCATTTAAATAAGAGTTATTGCCCTTTGAAATGTTATGTTTATAATTCTTGTCCAGAGCATTGCTCAGAAACTACTAATGGGACTGCAATGAAACTTCACACAATGATAAAAGGCAATGAGAGAAAGTAAAGAGAACTGGAACCAATCTTCATTCAAATTAGAGTTTTTTCCCTTTGTAATTTTATTCTTATAATTGATGTCCGGAGCATAACTCAAAAACTACTAATGGATCTGCAAATTGAATGCTCTGAGTGATACACAGCATTCGATAAGTTGATGCATTTCAGGGAGGATTTATTGGTTCTACCGATTTTCTTGTTGCTGCTGTGTAACAGAAGAGATTATGTTTATCAAACTGGATACCCTCTGATTTGTATACGTCCATAGGGACGTATTATGCTGTGGCATCTGTATGTCTGTTAACTTTAACCTGGAACTATTTATGGCTAATAACTTTCAAAGTATAAGGTACAAACAGTGAAACTACACATCTTTAGCATGGTCCAGTGAATACATCTGATAAAGGCCCATAACTGTGGTTCATATTTTTAGCTCTACTGATCAAAGATCAGCAGAGCTTATGCCATGGTGCGTTGTCTGTTTGTCCGTCTGTCCAGAGGAGTAGTCGCCAAAAATAAAGTTGACGGACGGACGAGTTTACAAGAGTGCCTTGTTTTTTTTTTTTTGGTGTACAAAGCATACTTGTGTGACTTTTTGGGCTTGTGTGACTAGTCACAGAAACAAGTATGTCTCTATGCATAGGAAATATTCTAATTCTTCATTAAAGCAATAAAAAAGTGCAGTCATACAAGTCAGGGGTAGGCTTATGTGACCAAAATGTGTCCAAATGGTAAAAAATGGCACAGAAGCTGTAAAAAAACATCACACAAAACAAATATATACATAAAAAACTGACACAAGTTTTGCATTTACACAAGTCCAGTTTTGTGTCCGTTCGTCCGTCTGCCGTCCGTAAACTTCTTTTGTGACGACTACTCCTCTGAAATTGTTTGATGGAATTTCATGAAACTTTACAGGAATGTTGCCCATAAGATCTTGTCAATCCTAGCGAAAATCCAGGTTGATATGAAATCCAAGATGGCCAACAAAGCTAAAAATAGATTTTAAAAATACAATTTTGTTGAAATACTTCTCAAAAACCATAAGGGATATTGATTTGGAACCTTTACCAAATTGACTGGCATGACATGTAATTGGTCCTAAACAAAATTCATTTTGATTCGTTATCAAACATGTCTGCCAGCGGACATCTTTGTTTACACAGAGTTATATTGGAAAATCTTGCGGTGACTATTCCTCTGAAACTTCTTGATGGACTTTTATGAAACTTTACAGGAATGTTGCCAATAAGATTGAGTTGGTCCTAGCAAAAATTCAGGTTGATGTGAAATCTTAAGCTAAAAATAGATTTTTAAAAAAGAAGTTTAGTGAGTACTGCTCCGAAACTAAGTGATACTGATATGGGACCTTTACTTAAATGATCAGTATGACATAATGTTGATGAAATCATTTTGACTCAATGTCAGTTATGGTCACCAGCAGCCATCTGTGTTTACATAAAGTTATATAGGAAAATCTTGTGGCGGCTACTCCTCTCAAACCACTGGATATATTTTTACGAAACTTTACAGAAATGTCGCCCATAAGGTTTAGTTGATCCTAGCAAAAATTCAGGTTGATGTGAAATTCAAGATGGCCACCAAAGCTTAAAACAGATATTAAAAATAAAAATACAATTTTGTGGCGACTACTTCTCAGAAACCAATAGGGGTATTGGTCCTGAACAAGATTTTGATTTATTATCAAACATGGCCCCCAGCGGACAACTTAAAGACTGATTACATATAGTTATATATGAAAGACTTGTGACGACTACTCCTCTGAAACTACTTGATGGATTTTCATGAAACTTCATGGGAATGTTCCTCTTGATGTCGAGTTGGTCATAAGTAAAAGTCAAGTTACCGTATAAGTTCGGACACCATAAGGATTTTGACAACC